>JACEII010000018.1:1692213-1925320 GCA_014332785.1 Antheraea mylitta | reverse complement strand
TATATATATATATATATAATATATATATATATATATTAATAAGATAAACCCGATCAAGTTTCTTATCGATTCTTTTTGTTGACTGGGTTATTTTCCTAAACGGTGGTAGTTCTGACGTTATAAACCCCTTGTTAGGGTCTAAATTGCATAAAGTATTTGAATTTTGAACTAGAATTTAAATCGTCTTTGTGTTCAGGAAGGCCAGCAAGTAAGTAAAAATATTGTTAGTATATAAAGTATAGAAGATAATTATGCAATTACCATGTTACCCACACTAAATTTTGTAGTTTACAATTCTCTTATAATAATGTACTTACCCAGATTTATTTAGAACCTTCGAGGCGAGAGCAACATACATAACATTCTTAGGTTATTTCAGCGATTTCAATATTTATATGATTTTTTTGATTCTGATATTGAAATACAAACAGCATATTGATTTAGTCATGGTAGAGTAAATAAATGTACAAATCTCAAAAATACTGGAAGAGGAGGTAGGTTTATAAAAAGATTTCTACTTACACTTCCGGACTAATATTTATAGATCACGTAATAATATCTCTGGTTAGTCGATACGTTCCACTGAATTCAATTTATGTCGTCTAACATTTTACGGAATAAAATCGTGTTACCTTCTTAAAATAGTTATTTGTCACATTGAGATACCCCGCAGTTAGTATACGGAAAAATATGGTATAATTATCATATATTGTGATAACCCGTACCTAACGCTGCGCGTTATAAAAGACGTTCGCGACACATTTTTACTGACCCTCCTGATTCAATCACGTCAGCGAACGATCAGTACCAGCCTGTCACTTTTTTTTTTTTTTTTTTTTTATTGTAGCTCGGCAAAATGACTGCGCCATGCCTGATGGTAAACACAGTACAATCCAAAAATAATAGCGACCATCGATTGACACACTATCCATCGCCACTATCATGCCGGCCTGCAAAAAGCTGGATATGCACAGGCTGATCCCGAAACGCGATCCGCGGAAGCGAATCACTATTACGGGCTTTTTCGCCATATACATGCCATATACATATACTCGAAATAGAGCGTGTTCACGCCCACGCCCGCGTAACCACAGATCACGCCGCCATGGTCTAGGGGTTAATTTCGCTCCCGCACACCTGATTAGGCCTCCCACGTCAGCGGCTTAAGCCTAGGTTCGATCCCTCGGTAGGGAACCCTTGAGTGCGTTGCTTGCGCGATACGGTGACACGCAAATATACATCACTGCTACAACACTACACGATCACCTCCACACACGTGCACGCCTACACGCTTACACATGAAAGTGGAAGGGTTTACTTATTTCCCTCGTCAAACTGAAAAACTCTCAATTTTCCGATAATAAATATATGGAGGAGTTGCTGAGGCGTGTATGCTTGGTACACATATACGTTTCAACAACTCATACATATATGAATAGTTAGCTAGGTTAGCTAGGATAGGTCGCGATTTTGCATGCAACAGGCAACAGCCAAGCCGAGGTGTGCCGTGCACCCTTGAGCTGGTTGCCAAAATAAAATCGGCTGAGTGCCTTACGCGCTCGCCTTAGTAGTCCGGTGAAGCTGTTAAGACCTTGCTGGATCAATAGCGTAGTCATATCGAAAAAAAAATACAGCTTTTTAGTTATAATATCATTGGATAGCTTATTTTTAAACAAATTCAGATGAACATTTTTTGGGTCAAGTCTTTGTAATATCCACATTACCAGTATCTTTAGATTAGATATTTATATGTCGATGGGGCAAGACTAATTTACTGATGAATCATTACAAGTTTTTGCAGGTTACTAAATTAGCCTTTTGCAGGGGCGATACAATCGATGATCATCTTAAAATACTGCTCAAATATAACTAAAGCAATTGTAAATTGTAATATAAGTAGTTCGTTAGAGGTACTCAAAGCAACTTGATTACTCTAGAGAGGCCTTCCCGAGCCTGCCGAGCACATCTCGTGCGCCGGTAGCGCCCGTACCCGCGCCTAGCGCACCCCTCCGCCCCGCGCGGGCCCCTCAGGCCCCGTAGGCCCCTAGGATAGCGCCTCAGCCTATGCCTCGTCCTCAGGCGGCTATGCCTCTACAGGCGAACGCCGCAGTCACCTCCTCTCTATCTGGCATGGACTGGTCTGCCCAACTCCTAGTCTTCCACGAGATCTCAGAGATCTCAGCGTACGATGAGGTCGCTAATGACCCCAAACAGGGCCCCATTCGCGCAATCGCGAAATTTCCCGCCATCGCGGCAACGATCCAACGGTTGGCCCGTGCCGCCGTCGTGAAAAAATAATAAAATTTCAATATAAGATAGAGTAAACTCGTGTGTTTACGTCTATCTTCCCCTAAAATCGATAAGCAATGTCGTCATTTTAGTTGTATTTTTAGATCCCGGCACGGTGCCGTTCTATTTTTAGACCCCGACCTCAGCACCCCTCGTTTAAATTGTAGATTCGATTTCTTTTAAAATTTCTATTTTTATCTGTGGCCGGCCACATCGCGAATCCCTGTCCCATGCGTCATGGGCAGAGATCTATCGTTTCTATTCCCGTACGCTATTGTTCCACGGTTTCTCAGTAGAGTTTTTATTCGAGGCCACTCGGGTGGACGCAAAGACTCTGCTTCGCGATACAGATTAACACATCACTACATCGATTTCACACATACACAGTTAATCAGACATGCACCTTACACATCTGTGGAAGGGTTGTTTTTGGCAAATTTTTTTCCCTTATCGAACTGAATCGAGTTGATTTAGTTTACTTTCTTTCGATTCACATGTTGTGTTTTTGTATCATGCAATTTTAATTGCATGATCCAAAAATGGATACATGTATAGCTTAGCATAGTTTAGCTAGGTCAGATCGGGATTTTTCGAGGTAACGGCCAAGCCGAGGTGTGCCGAGCACCCTTGAGCTAGTTACCAAAATAAAATCGGCTGAGTGCCTTAAGCGCTCGCCTTAGTAGTCCGGTGAAGCTGTAAAGACCTTGCTAGGTCAATAGCGTAGTCAGTTCGAGAAAAAAAAAAGCAACTTGATTTAAATAAAAGCAATGTTGACTTAGTTAATAGCGTTTTCAGAGTCTATAAAAAGTAATCTAAAGAAACAAGATAATTAAGGAAGACGATATTTTATGTGTCATCGTTGAACTTGAATCTCATGTGGTCTTAAATAACAATATTGAATTTAAAGCTCAAGAAATGCTACTACATTACTACAGCGAAATTTATTTATTTATTTATTTACACATGGATAAAGCAACAGTCGACAATCAAAAATAATAATACAATAACAATAATAAAAAAAATAAACTAAATTGAAGACCTAAAACGCTTTATCACATAGAAACTTAACTTACACTAATCATAATAATAATAAGGAAATAATAATTATTTAAATATATAGAAACATTGGATTGAAAAAAACTATATATAAAAGAATAAACGAAAAAGTTCAAATGAATTCAATTATGAAAACTAAAATTACCCCATTGAAAAAAAAAAAAAAATAAAGAACAGGTTGTGAAACATAAATAATGAATATTAAAATATAATATAGAAACTGTTGTTTAGATGGTCATGGATATAAAATGTGTTTAACTGTTTTTTTGAATTTGAATGCCCGATGATCAAAAATGTCTAATGAAATGTGTTTGCTTGCAATTAATTAATTAATCCACAAAACCATTTGGATGGCCGCTCGGAATACATTACTTTTTCATAATTTAACTTATAAATAACGTTTTATGTAAACAATGGAAATTAACTTACATTCCTTTACATTGCACACGAAGATGTTGCTTGAAATTTGATTATCTGTATTAAAGTTTGCGCTCATTTTGCTGACAACACTGGGGTTGTAAATCGATCGAGTTTAGATTGAATTTAATGGACGTCTATTGTCAGTTACTGTGTGTAAATTAAAGTAAAATTGTCCAGTTCATTCATATAGAAAATTATTGAAGTGCGAAAACTATTGATTGGCTAGCATCTACTGCAGAATTTTTAAGACAGTGTGACAAGCAACGCATATTAGGTTTAGTTAGGAACATGGAACTTTGCACGAATTTTCTTATATAAAAAAGTTACAAATATAAAACTTGAGAGGTGTCAAGGGACACCCGGATGGAACGAAGTTCCTTTCGATTAATTAGTGAAGGAATTGTAAGAAAATTTTATTTTTTTTTAAGTTATAATAATATTTTTTTTATTATTAACAAATATAATGTTATATAAACTTAATCAGTAGGCTCAATTTTCGTAATAATTGGCTTTTGGTAACTGAAGTAGGAAACATATGTTTGGGATCATTATTATTATTATTATTTACAAAAAACCTGTATACACTCAACAAAAATAATCGTCGCGACACCACACTGTTCAATGCGAAATAGAAATGAAAATATCTGGCTTGCTTTCTATAAGAGAGAGAGAGACAGACAGAGAAACATGCGACGCCGCACAGCTTACAATAGCTTACTTTAGAAAAAGTGTCGTGACAACTTTTCGTAAGAATTTTTTCCGTCTAGCCCCCTTTCATAACGCGCGATAAGGAACTTCGTTCCGATAAAAGAAAAAGTTTTTCTGAAGTAAAAACTTCTTTAGATGCACTGAATAACGAACCATCACGCCTAGAGTTGGTGACACTGACTCAGGCTTACTCAGCTTCATTCATTTTCAACCACGTTTGCTGTCCAAAAGGAGTTTTTATTTAATTGTATAGCTAAAAAGAGTATTCATCTTTTATTATCGTCGATTGATTGATTACTCTATTTGTCGCTGCGAGGTTCAATTTATACGCAACAGTGCAGTGGCCAAAAACTTGTTACTCTTTAGCTCACAAAAGAGGTATACTCCCTCGGACGCGAGTAGCACCAGCATTACAATAAGGAGTGTACTGTTCAAATTAGAAGGTTTTAATTCTATCGAGGAGTTTTTTGGCGGGATTTCAGGCTGTCATGTAGTGGATTTTATATTTTATTCATAATCTTGTGTTACTCGACTCTATATTGTATAAAGTTGGTGGTTTTTTATGTAATATGGTTAGTTTATTATGCATAAGTGAAGTGAATGAAAAATAATACCACAGAGCATGCAATTCTGAGATGCCACAAAAAATCCGTGGAAGGTTCTAACAAGGGAGCCACCATCTTGTTAGAATGTTGATTGACACGACGCTTGATATTGAAATGATCGTACTACGCTTGTAATATTATTGACTACGTGACAATGGCAGTAATAATCTAAACGGTTGATTGCCAAAAATAAAGTTAAAAAAAAAATCTATCGAGTGCTGTTATGTACATTCCACTTTTTATAGTAACATAGATACTGTATCTAAGAGTGAACATAATACGATTCAGGAACAACATCCATGCAATCCATCATGATTAATTGATTTATTATTAACATGTGTATTCTGGTTACGAGAAACGAAGGGTTTTAATACTTGTATGAGAAGTTTATGTACCGATTTTATATTGTCCATGTGATAATGTTTTATAATTCATTTTTTTATTGTAACCCCATCCCATAATGAGTTTCAACAGAGAACTCAAAATTAAAAATACTTTATTCAATTTAGGCTCTGAGAAGGCACCATATATGTCAAAGCTACCATACCAAACAACCCAGTCATCGAGAAGAACCGGTTACAAACTCGATCTGATTTATTTTTCATGAGATATATATTTACAAAACATAGATGATAAACCTGAATCGTGTAAATAGCCCAGGCGCGGATGAAATAATTAGATTCGAGTGTACGGCCGAGGGGGCGGAGGTGCATAAACACTTATTAAAGTATAATAATTAGCGGAACTATAAGTACTCACCAAAGGCCGAAGACAGCTATTCCCGTTGTTGTTGTGAGGCTGGTTTTCCTTAATTAAAGATGCGATGCGGTGATACAATGGTAAGTAATTATACGCGTTGTATTTTGAACCACGACCGGCGATACACCGAATGCGAATGCTGAACTGCAACTGTTTGACTGTTGTTTTCACTCACACAGTCGTTAGTGAAAAAGAAGAGGGATATGCACTTGAGATTTCGCATTCCTTTTTAGCGTGGGAACTCAATAGCTGAAATCTTCCCAGGTACTACTAAGTCCCAGCTAACCACTTACTATAATAGTGTTTTTTGCGCCGAAACAGATGGCTATGGTTTTTAGTGGATGTACAGGACGAGTCAATTCCAGATTTCACCATCGTTCACATATTGACCCACCTTTAGACATTAAAGTCCGCTTGACATGGTGATTCAACTTACTATCCGGCAAATCGGTAATGTGCTTTGGAAAAATTATAAAACTTATCACTATTGCTTTTATGCTATTACACTATAAATCAAGTGATTTTTTTTTTCGATCTGACTACGCTGTTGACCCAGCAAGATCTTAACAGCTTCACCGGACTACTAAGGTGAGCGCACAAGCACTCAGCCGATTTTATTTCACAACAAGCTCAAGGGTGCACAGCACAACTAGGCTTAGGCTATTGCCTGATACGTGCAATTCGAGACCTACCTGAGTGTTAGGGAAAGTTAAGTTAGGACCTGTATCCACCACTCACCCGCACTAGGAGATCCTCTTCTTCGGGGTACCCCGGCGTAGTTCGTGGCAAGGTCGCTGATTGCGAAACACAAGGACACAGGTTTGCACTGACACTTGGTTTTTGGGTAATTGTTATTTTGAGATATATCGGCTGCAATTTCTCGTTAACCCGGATCGCTCAGAGCGGTAAATTCTCTCCGTCGTTAGATTCAAGAGTGAGTAGTTAAACTTAGCTTAGATGGCAGCACTTGTGTGCGTTAAAGATAGTGAGCGGATACATGCCTTTTAATCATTAAGAAAGAAGAAAGAAAAAAGATTTGTGCTCGCATATAGATACTGTAAGTATAATTTACATAAGTACGGAACATGCCGCCGACCTTAAAATAGCCTATTTTAAAATAAAACAATATAAAGAAACTAAACTAGGGTATGATACGTTATAGATACTATGCTATTTATTTAGTCAAGAGGTAAAGGACAGACCTTTACTAGAGCTCTTTTGGTAAAGGTGTTTCCCATGCGTAAAGTTACGACACGAACAACACCGTCCGCACCTGGATGAATCTTATGCACACGAGCCAGGCGCCATTGCAGTGGAGGGAGTTGGTTGTCAATGATTACAACTATAGTGCCCTCAGCGAGGGGTGTATTCGATTTATTACGGAACCATTTACATCGCTGTTGAAGTTGATGTAGGTACTCAATGCTCCAGCGCTTCCAAAAATGTTGTATGGCATGCTGAATAATTTGCCATCGAACTAGACGACTGGGATTATCAGCTGTTAGATCGACGTCTGGTAAGGAAGTCAAGGGTTCCCCAATCAGGAAATGTCCAGGAGTGAGTGGTAAGGGATCAGAGGTATCGTTACTCTGTAAGCAGAGTGGTCTCGAATTGAGTATGGCCTCAATTTGGCACAATAATGTACTAAATTCGTCATGAGTTAAAATAAGTTGCCCTATGACGCGATAAAGATGAGCCTTCATACTTTTGACCGCCGCTTCGTATATGCCACCGAAATGGCTTGCGTAGGGTGGATTGAAATGCCAAAGTATAGATAGAGACATTAATTTTTCATTTATATGTGCTTGCGTAAGTATAATTTACATAAGTACGGAACACTGAGCTAACCTAAGCTAACTATTCATACATATATGAGTTGTTGAAACATATGTGTACCAAGCATAAGTATATACCTCAACAACTCTTATATATATTTCGTATCGGATAATTTTTAGTTTGATAAGGGAAAAAATAAATAAAACCCTTCCACTTTCATGTACAAGCGTGTATGCGTGCACGTATGTGAAGGTGATATGTGTAATGTTGTCGCAGTAATATAAGATTTTGTGTCACTGTATCGCGCGAGCAGCATACTCAAGGGCTCTACACCGAGAGAACGGACCTAGGCTTAAGCCGCTGCCGAGGGGGGCCTAATATGGTGAATACACGTGATTAATTCACTGTATATAGTGGTAATTAATGATGATATCAGAGTGAAATTTGCAATTAAATTAAACCTATAATAATCTACATACGATGTTCCTCAGTATTTTGACCATTGAATTATAGTATAGTGAATTACTAAAACAGTTATTTGAGGCAAATGCGAACGTCGTGCGACGATTTATCAATTCTATTTGCTCTTCAGTTGTCCTCTGAAGGTTATAATACGTTACAAATAGCTACTGTCTTCTCTGGTACATGTGTATATTAACTCGTTTGTATGTATATCCTAAGCCAGTTAGCTCTCCGTGACAAGATCGTATATCTCAATTTATTGTGATTTAGTGCCAGACGGCTACTAGATACATTGAAATGCGTGAAGCGTTCGCTATATACTATAAATATATATCAGTAACTATGTCTATTATAGATATATCGAAATTTATATATGTTGGTGAGTAAGATTAATAACCTCAAAAACTGTTGGACTGATCACCATAAATTTGGTATTTTGCTATTAATGAACTCATTGCAACGAATAGTAATTATTGTAAACTAGCTTCTGCTCGCGACTTCGGCCGCGTAGACTGACTTTGGGCTAACTAACACGCTGCTATCAAAAGGAAAAAAAAAAAAAACGATTTTGAAACATTCTTCATTAGTGCTCCGCTCCTATTGGTCTTAGCGTAATGACATATATCTTATAGCCTTCCTCGATAATTGAGTTAACGCTGAAAGAATTTTACATATCAGAGTGAAACCTCTCATAATTCGTTACAAACTTTCGTCCTCTATTTCCTATTGTTATTTGAAATCCTTGAAGGTAAAACTTTTATAAACTTTGAATATCATATTTATTTATATCGAATCATCAGCCTAAAAAATAAGTTCTAAAGTATTAACTCTAAAAATGACGATACTTCCATACAACTTTTCATACCTCTTTTCAGCCCCTTACAACCCTTTTTTGGCATTAAAAAGTAGCTTATGTCCTTCTCAGGCTCTAGACTATCTGTGTACTAAATATGATTTAAATCGGAAAGTAGTTTTGTCGTGAATGCGCAACAGACAGGCAGAGAGTTACTTTCGCTTTTTTTTCGAGATGACTATGCTATTGACCCAGCAAGGTCTTAACAACTTCACCGAACTATTAAGGCGAGCGTTTAAGGCACTCAGCAGATTTTATTTTGGCAACCAGCTCAAGGGTGCACGGCACACCTCGGCTTGGCTGTTGTGTGTTGCATGCAAAATTGCGACCTATCTTAGCTAACCTAGCTAACTATTCATATATGTATGAATTGTTGAAACGTATATGTGTACCAAGCACACACGCCTCAACAACTCTTCCATATATTTATTATCGAAAAATTGAGAGTTTTTCAGTTCGATAAGGGGAAAAAAGTAAACCCTTCCACTTTCATGTGTAAGCGTGTAGGCGTGCACGTGTGTGGGGGTGATCGTGTAGTGTTGCAGCGGTGATGTATATTTGTGTGTCACCGTATCGCGCAAGCCACGCACTCAAGGGCTCCCTACCGAGGGATCAAACCTACGCTTGAGCCGCTGCCGTGGGAGGCCTAATCGGGTGTTACTTTCACATTTATAGTATTTGTAAGGATAATAAAAATATCGTAATGACGGTTAGTATATTATAATTGTAAATTGAATTATCAGTTTAGTTTTGAAATGAAAAATTCTTTGACCGTCTTGAGCGATCTAAAAATGTTGGTAGGGGAAAACTTACGACTTCACATCACCGATGACCTCGACGTGCTTGTGATATATCACATTTGCGTTATAGTAGTAGTATGGCAACCTGTGTTCATATAATACTGATATTCCCCATTAAAATTATGCAGTCCATCATATTTTTGATTAATTCATAGACTGTATAAGAATGCATATAGTTACAGTTCGCAGTGCCAATTAATGTAAAAACTAGATTTAATAACAAACCTTTAAACGAGCAATTCTTGTATATTTTTATATTTGTATATATTCAGGATCTCGGAAACGGCGTTATATATTCCCGTGAAACTTAGTATGTAGATAGTTTTGGGGACGATAAATTGATCTAGCTAGATTTATTCATAAAAAACTTTTTAACTGAGTTTTCAGCAATGAAAAAATATAGCTAGAATATAAGGTAGGAAGGTTGCTTTGAAAGTCCGTGTAACCCGTGTTAAATCCGAGAGACAGCAAAAGGGATATCTTTTTTTTTTTGTAAAAACATGTCATTTTTTTAAATTTAGAAATATTTTTTTAAAGAACCGAGCTAAGCTCCGTCGCTAAGGTACTGTTAATAAATTCAGATTGCTGAAATTTAAATAAATCAGACAATAATTGATGTAAAAAAACACAGTCATGGCACTATTTTTATTTTGATAACTAAACTTCAAAAATCTATTATATAAATGAATTTTAAAATAATTGTGAACCTATTTATTGTATGGAATTTAAATTCATATCGGGGCAGACACATCACTAACTCGCTTGAGCGCCTCTAATAATTGATAGCGCTTCTGTCGACTGCTGGCGATATTTTTACTCTAATGAACGATATTATTTATATTTCACGGAATATATTTCGAAGTGTGGATTTTTTACTGTAAAATAACAAACAATACAATCGACGAAACAATAAAAAATAAATAGTCCAAGGCCAAATATTTCAGTTTAGTTTATAAACAATTTTTTGAAGAGAATACTCTTCGAGGCGCGTTGCGCGATAAATGCAAGTAATTTAAAGCGATAAGTGACTATTATTATTACTCCATAGTTCTACCAACATTGCAACGTGAGACCTATCAAATATTAAAGACGGTCAAATATTTTAGTGCACCATTTACATCAAAAACAGTGGTCGTCAAACTGCAATAGGACGGCCACACGTGACCCGAATCCAGTATTTGTGCGGCCCGCGACATAGCATACAATTTTAAAAAACAACTACCATCAAAGCTAATTTCATACAATATGTACTTAATGGGAGTACGCGGAACAAGAAGACGAAGTAGAGCAAGTAAATGAGAATATGTTTGGGTATGTAAAAAAAAATTACTATCCTTTTAATACTAACTCTATTATGTATTCATGCCTTTTTTATTGTTTTATCTCCTAGTTTACTGGATATAGCTTGTTGTCTAAGATTCCACCGGTGAGCGTTAGTGTCTGGAACACAGTTGTTCACGTAATTGTTTTTTTAACAATAACGATTGTAAATAAATTCTACATTCTCTGCCTACTCCGAAAGGAATATGATTGACCATAATCATTGCTAGCAAAAAGTAATCGGAGTTATAATTTAGATAATGATTAAACAGTTGTCTCCTACAAGTCTAATAGGAAGATACGTCAGCCGAACCTGTTCAATAGGTAGATGGTTCGGAGGAACTATCTTCCAAGATTTGGTTACAGTGACGAAAGCAGGTTAGCAAAACTCCTCCTCCTTCCGCCAGCCCTCCAATGACGGATAGAGCCACTTAGAAGGTCTTTCTCGCTACCCTTTCCGCCACTTCCTTCTGCAAGTCGACCTTCGCAGTGGGGTAGTCAGTTGTTGGACATTTTTATCTCTATGTATTTTAGATAGCACTTATGTGCGGATTTTTTGGTGGTAGAACCACGCTGGAGCTATCATTGGTTTCAGCGTGAATGGGTTAGATCGCCCGGAATAGTACCACCCATTCACAGTGTACCGACGTGAAGTAACAGTGCTTGCATTGTTGCTTTTCGTTCGGTCAGTAAGAGCGCTGGAAGACCACCTCCCCTCCCCCTATTCTCTCCCCTCACCATTTTTTTCTTTCCCCCATTACCCTCAACATAGGCTGGTAATGCACTTACGACTCCCCTAGTATTGCTAGTGTCTATGGACGGCGGTGATCACTTAACATCGGGATACCTCCGAAAAAAGAAAACTTTCTCGCAGAAAGAGGCTATTGCATCCGAGTGTCAAGTACCCAATCCATGAAATCCATGGCCTGAAAAGTATGGCACCTCTGATATATTTAACGTTTATGTATGACTTTATGATATTCTTTAAAATAGCCGTGAATCTCATTGCCTGCAATAAAAATATTAGACTACACCACTACGTCACCACATCCATTTGAATTTATTGACTGTCCGTACCGTGGACGCCACGCCAACTCTATTTACATATGTATACAGTTGGCTGGCACTTTATTTGCTTTCCTCCAATATTGTATCGCATCTGATGCAGTGCGAACCACCCTTTGCCCACTTTGAGTCACAAGCTTACAAGCGGACGGTACGCTATGGACATAAAAACGCACTACACATATTGGATTTTCAGACAAATGCTTCACGCTGAATTGCAATTAATACAGCTTTGAAGCCATTTAGTGCAGTTTGATCGAACACGTGTAGTTTTTTTTAATACTTTAAGGTCGTCACGTCAAATCTAAAGGAAACTGTCTCGTAAGTGCAGCTGCCTTAATCCAGCATCAGGTGCTTGGTGACAGACTTTCAGCTGGAAAGTCCTATTTTATTAAAATTAAATTTTATTTCGATTAGATATTAAATGTATTTCATTACATAATACAATGAAATTACACAATAATAAATAAATAAAACATTTATATACTTATTTAAATAAATAGTAATTCGAAAACCGAGCCCAGCTCGGTTCATTAAAAAACATTTTTAAATTAAAATAAACCGTTAGCCTCTCAAAATTAGCAATTTTTATATAACAAAAAAAAACTATTTTGCTGTCACTCGGATTCGAACTGAGGTTAGACGGATTTTCGAAGTAGCCGATTTCCATGTGATCTATTTTCGCTTTGACAGCGCCGGCGAAATGTACCTTTACTAGCTATATTTTTTCAAAAAAGTCAGTTAAAAAAAATCTATGAATTAAATCTAGTTGATCGATGTATCGTCCCCGAAACTACATACTAAGTTTCACGGAAATAGCTGACGAGCTGAGCCGAGATCCTGAATATATAACAACATAAAAACATACAAAAATTGCTCGTTTAATTGAAAGGTATTATATAATAGATAGATTATATAGATAATATATTTATTTATGAAGAAGAGTTATTATACATGTAATAATTTTTAAGAACTGTTATAATAAATTCACTGTAACAAACAAACAGATCAATAAATAATGTCAAAGTTGTTATTTTCATTTCGTATTACCCGGACGATTAAACTTTCGTTGTAAACAAACGTAATTTCATGAAATATGTATAGATTAGATGCAGATAACAAATTACAAGTGGAGATTGTATTTTGTTTAGTTTTTGAGGTTCCATTTCCAGAAATTATTGGAAGAATAACATGTTATTCTATAACCACAATTCTTATTAGGTACGTAAAAATACTAAATCAAAAGTAACATATATCTATCGGGGGAGCTACTATTGACCCGCGTACCGTGCTATTAACTATATCGGGGGAGTTACTAATGATCTCGAATACCATTGGTTGAAGTTATCGACTGTTCATGCATTTTGATACTATGTACACTGATGTGGGCACCATTGGCTGGAAGTATCAGCTGTTCATGTATATCTTGATTATTATTGGCTGTCAGCTTTGACTGAACATCTTAAAAGGCGACCGACGACTAAATTCTTGCGCATCCTTGCTCAGACAGTTGGGTTATTCACATCTACCGATAATTCGTCGTAGCTATACTCAGTATTGCATTTTTATATCGGTTAACGTTTTATTTGATTATTCTTGGTGGTTTGATAATTCAAATCAAAACCATGACATCATTATGGATGACGTCATATTTGTACATGGCAGCCATTTTATCTTCGCCTGGATATATCAATATTTGTTTTATAATAATCGTATTAAAATATTTAGACACTTTTACACGTTTCTTCATACTTAGGTATATATTTGTGCTTTTAGATGAAACATTAAGGAACTAAAATTAGCAATACACGAACAGACGTATTAATTCAACTGTATACCTAATAACGTGTTATAAAAATTATATACTTGGAAACAAAGTACTTGCACTTGAAAAAACAAGATCCGTTCTCAAACCGACAAATATTTATTACGCCCGCATGCGCCTTTATTACAAAAGAGTCTAACATTACCTAATGAGTTTGTTTGAAATTAGCTGTTGAATTTTCTCAACAACAAACTTTATCCATGTCAATAAAAGAAGTTGATGAACAAAGCAGAACAAAGTTATTTCAAAGAGCGTAGGACTCACAAACTTATAATTGGCAATAACTACTGATAAGTCGAAGAACTGTTATCTCAGAAATATAAAGTCGTAACTAATAACATTGTTCTAATTTACCTCTATAGCTAAGTTAAAAAAATCAAATTATTTATTTAATGCACAAACAATTCTCAAAGATGTTGAGCGATGCATTTATATAGGTCAGATTTTAAAACTAGATAAAACAATTCCGAAAAAAAAAAACAGTGAACAGGTCAATTCAGCCTGAATAGTTGATAAATATAAAATCTTTAACTAATTTACTATGTGTTCATGTGATTCATAAAACTAGTGGGCGCCCAGTGGTCGACATTCGACCATAGTTAATTGACTTTTTAAAGTTTGTACTTTATTAGAGTTCTTTTGTCAAAGGGTTATACTTCTATAATCAAAGTTTTTCATAATGAATACTCCGTTATTTGGCATTTTTCATGATCTTTAATTGTATACACATTAAAAAAAAAATTATGTGTAAATGAAAATTGAAATTAATTATAACATTGAAACAAAAAAACAGGTGGTAAAGTTCTCAAATTCTAAGTAAATATAACTTTGTGAAAATAAAGAAATTTATCGCGACCCATGACATAAGTAAAAGCACTCCACTCCTGTCACCTAAACCTTTTGACATATAATAAAACCAAGGAGAATTAATAAATAATTATTTCATTGGCTCCATAAATGTACTAAAGATAAATTGTTTATCAATTAATTATTATTATGAATTTACATATTATACATATTATATATATTATATTATTATAAAGTTAACCTATAATTCGACCAATTACAGTTTTTACGTTAAAACGTCACCAAGAAAACCATAAAGCATATCCTCGAGTAATATTTAGTCTCTGTTTCATTCAAATCGGTCAACTCTATCGAAAGTTATTGTAATTTTAATGACGGCGCGGGTTAAATACGAGAGAAAAGTAAATGAGTAAATGGACTTAGCACATTCAGATGATTTTAATAACAACTGTTCTTTTAAGTAAGGTGCCATGCGGTCGAAGTCGTCGGCACAAATACCTGATCATATATTCAAACAGTAGAATATATATGTACTGCATGTATTGTCGGAGACAGTTGTTACTAAGAGTATTATGCTGGCTAGTTAGGAATGTAGATTTAATGGCGAATTCATGTTATTTGAGCGCCATAGACGGTTCCTGAAATACGTGTCTCGGTTAATGCTAATATTTCTCTGGTATTATTTACTGCAATTTCGATCTTTAAGTAACTTTCGTTGAAGGCATGACGTGGTAGCAAAGTAATTTATAGTTTAATAACTACAAAACAATGATAGGTGTAAATAATACTTTATACATTTTTGGCATTTAACCAAAATCTAACATGATTTTTTTTTAATTGTAGCACGGCAAAATAACTGCACTGTACCTGATGATAAGCACAGGACAATCCAAAAACAATAGCGACCACCGAGTGACACACTATTCATCACCGGTCGCCACTGTCATGCCGGCCTGCAAAAAGCTGGATATGCACAGGCTGATCCCGAAACGCGACGCGCAGAAGCGAGTCACTATTACGGGCTTTTTCGCCATATACATGGTGGTTGCGACCCAGTCGGGCTGTAAAACACTACCACCCCGCTTTCGCCATTGCCTCGTTCGTTATTCAGCAGGGTGCACCACGTGCAGGTGAGGTTGTCTTGGGTGTCTCAAGTTTTATGATGTTATTCGACACCCCTTACACCCCAAAATATCCAATGATGATACATTCTAAGATGATAGAACTCTAAAGTTATAGGAGAACGGACTCTAGTGTAGCTGCTGAAATATATCTGTAAGTAGTATTTGGGGAAACATTTTCAACTCAACGTTCGTAACTTGGCAGGTTGTCTATCACTACGCTATATATATTACCAGCTTCTACCTGGGACTACGTTCGCGTGGACTAACTACTACTACTAACTACTTTGGGCTAACGCTAACATACAACGCTTTCAAAAAGAAAAAAAACCTCGATTTTGAAACATTCTTCATTGGTGCTCCGCTTCTACTGGCCTTAGCGTGATAACTTACGTGATAGTTAAAATTACAATAACTTATGATATGGTGAACCAATTTTAATGAAACAAAGACCGAGTTATGCCCGAAGATAAGGAGGTTTCATTATGAACCTAGTGCTTTAGTAGTAATGTGTATTCATACAAACAGACGGAAAGACAGACATTTCTAAAAATGATTTAAATATATTATTCTATTGCTTACTTCTAGGCACCTGCAATGTATAATTAAAGCAATGCATAATTAAAGTGTATTTACTACACTACGATTTCATCACAAATTTCTTAGGATTAAAACCTATGTTGATCATCATGGTGTCCATATACGCTATAAAACCTGTAGGTGCGTTTTAGTGCACATAACATATCGATCCGTTGCCAGCATTTTCATATTTTATATCCTTGATTCAAATAATTTTATAAAAGAATATCCTTAACCTATTTTCACCCATTGATACTTGAGATCAAGTAAATTAAATATATTTCCATTTGAAAGTTAATAATTATTTTGTTTATATCACGGGAGACAAACTAAAGTGGCTCACCTGATGTCAAGTAATCATCGCCAGCCATAAACTTTAGCAACACCAAAGGAGTCGCAAGTGCGTTGCCAACCTGTGTATAGTGATAGCGAGTAAATAAGGGGGAGGGTGGAAACAGAGGGGATGTGCGCCTCCGGCGCTTTCACTGACGGAACGATACGCAACAATTCAAGCACTGTCACTTCACGTCGATTTTTTGTAAGAGGGTGGTGCACCCCTGGCGAGTCAACCCATTCATGGTGAAACTAGTAATAGCTTCAGCGTGGCTCTACCACCAACAATATACTTAGAATAAATCAGAAATGTATACAGAATGAAAACGAAACAAGTCAATGATATTACAAATATAAATATCATTGGAAACAAGTACCTAGGTTCTAACAAAAAATAAAAAGGACTTCAAACAAACGTAATCTAAAAAAGCCACAAAATGTTTTTAACGATAGTTAAATACCTAGTCTTATACTGAAAAAACCTACTCATATTTCAATGACTACAAATTTGTTATTCGATTTTAAAGCGTTCTTTAGTGTATCTTCTAAAGTTATGGTCAACACCAATTACATTACATTAAAGTGAAAATATCCTTTTTGAAACAAAAATCTTAATTTTCTAAATTAGTTTATAAATTGCACACTTTTGAGATCACAAGCATAAAGAAAAACCTGTTTGAAGTCTGTTGTCTGTGAATAAAATACGTTATTATTACTAATTACTTAGTATTTGAAAAACATTACCTAACATATATAGATTTTATTCACAAAATACAACATTCGTGGCTTTTCTTCGTGACAAACATATTTCTTACGAAGAGAGATAGACACAACGAAATAGAGAAAGCTAGAGTAGACCAAACAACAATTAGCGATAAATTCAGAGGCGACACGACGGAGAGCTTAACTAACTACTCCGCTCGTTGTTGGGCTAATTGGAATCCAGTTTGAGTTAAATAAGTAAGTCGGCTTACGTTGGTGTGAATATAGGTTAGTTAAGTAGTTCAAGGACGAGATACCGAACACTTACGTAATATACACATGTCACTAATGTATACTATATGTAAAGAAAGATCAATTGTCGAATGTACGTACATATTCTGTATGTACGAATTCTGAATAGCTGCATCTAATTCTCTAAACTTTCTTGATGTATGTATAATAGTCTTAGAAATGATACGTAAAAGTGATAAATTTAGTTCCAAATATCTCTATACAAAAAGCTGTTTACCCTGGCTTTAGGGGGACACTTTTCCCTTTAATTTAATATGGGGTAGTAGCAGTAAAAATAAATTTTGACCTTATCAAAATATATAAATTAAAAATTGCCGCCCGTATCAAAATTGCTCCATCTCAAGAGATCATAGTAGAAGGACAATTAATAATTTTTGCTAGGTTATTCACTAACACAAAATAAGAACTAATTTCCAAAAAGTGAAAAACCCCAAATTAAATCGAAAAGTATTGTCATTTAGGCTAGGGATGTGAGATTAATGGAAAAAAATGGATTAATTAGGAATCGACTTTTCTTTTTTCAATAATAATCGATTTGTCAAAAATATAATATTTAAAAATAGACTTGCTTTCCATATTCCTATAATAAACCTAAAGATTCAAAGTAACAATTTATCAGATTAAGAATTAAATAAAATGATACGCATCAAAAATAACCAGTTCAAAACAAAATAAAAGTGAATGTTCCTTTAAATTTTCGAGGTAAAGAATATAGAAACTAAATACCATAGAAATTTTCAGTACTATTAAACATTATATCGTAATAAAAATGAAATGATAAGCATCCTAACAAAATGACAACATTATTAATTCTAACTTTAAAATTCAAAACAATGAAGTTCTCTTTTAAATTTTCATATTAATTATAGTGTGATTGACAAAATTAAAATTGAACAATTTGTTTAGTGAATAATTTCAATAATAATTTATAGTTTTGTAAACTTTTCGATGTCGAGTTTACTATGAGACATTTTTAGTGAACATGTTGAAGTATATTGTACTCGCATGACAGACTTTTTTACCGGTTTTTAGACCGGTGGTAGCTTTTGATGTTCATAAGCGCCTTATTAGGGCCTAAACTGAATAAAGAATTTTTGATTGTGATTTTAGTTTTACAACACTCGTTATAAGATATAGTAACTCATGTTACTTGTAAGGCAGTGGGATGTTTTCATTCTATGTTCTTTTTTAATTTGTAGTTTCACTACAAAATTTTTCATTCTATCGAACAGGACATGCATATTACTGTGGTAGTATTCTTTTTCATTATAAAATACTTTCGCCAGACACTTTTAGGTGTTTTGCGGCTAGAAAACATTTTAATTGTTTACAACTATATTATCTCACTATGCTCACTCTTCAATTGTAAATAATAATGAACTTGAGTTTTTTTTCATCCATCGCATAGATGTTTATGAAAATCGATTTAAAGGCGTAATTTATATAATCGTTTAAAAAAAATCGATTAATATTAATATAAACATCGATAATAAAAAATCGATTATAATAAAATAATAATCGATTTAAATAAAAATCGATTATTTTTTAACATCACTAATTTAGACACGGTTACCAGCACTGGGTCTTTTTAAAATGTTTTTAAGCGATAAACTAAGAATTTGAACGACAGCAAAGTCAAAAAAGCCAACTTGGTAAATAACGGTTTACTGAGTTATCGGTAAGATAACGTATAGAGTCATCAGTGAAAGAAAGGTTAGGAAATATGATTATTACGTTAAAGTCCATTGTCGGTACCCGTGTATATCTATAATCTATTTTTTTTTAATTGTAGCACGGCAAAGTGACTGCACTATGCCTGATGGTAAGCATAGTACAATCCAAAAATAATAGCGACCACCGATTGACACACTGTCCATCGCCGGTCGCCACTATCATGCCGGCCTGTAAAAAGCTGGATATGCACAGGCTGACCCCGAAACGCGAACGTAGAAGCGAATCACTATTACGGGTTTTTTCACCTTATACATGGTGGTTGCGGCTGTAGAACCCTACCACCCCGCTTTCGCCATTGCCTCGTTCGTTATTCAGTAGGGTGCACCACGTGCAGGTGAGGTTGGCTTGGGTGTCTCAAGTCTTATGATGTTATTCGACACCCCTTACATCCCAAAAACGAACGTTTACTAGTAACAAATACATCCTAGGTCATTCCAAAATACGCCCTGATTAACCCCAATTACGTAATCGAGGATGTAATTTAAACTTACCATAAAAACGTCACGCTAACGATTACAAATTGGTAGCCAATTTGTTTTATTGAAAGTCCCCTAATCCATAAAGCAGGTTGTAAAAAACGCCCAAGGCGGATACTTGATTAGCACGTAATCCATTTGAGATCTTCACAATGCGAGTGAATAAACAACATTATAGGTACAAGGGTTCAACACATGGAACCCGGCGGCTACACGCCTAAACTATTCTATGCATTTCTGATTGATTCGATATTGGGTTATATTCACCAATGAAAGGGGGCTATGGTTTCGGACGATTGCTTTTATTTCTGCCTTTCGTTATATAATGCAAACGTTTAGATATTTCATTGTTAAGCAAAGGTTCCTTTGAACTTCCACGATAGCAAATGCACTAGCGATTTGAAAGGAATGAAAACACCCTGAAAAACTGCAAATGCTAGAAACAATCAAAATATGGGGAAGAATTTATAAAAAAATACCGTATTTAAAGTTGGTTACCTTTACCTTGCTTAGTATTCTTGGGAAGCATCCTTTACCCAGAAATGGAGTGTTAACACGTTTGTTTACATTATGATGACTACATATTATAAAAAAAGCCCTCTACCACGTCTGTCTGTCTGTTCACGATAAAATAAAAAACTACAGAACGGAGTTTCATGCGGTTTTCACTAGTAGATATTAGTAGAAATTCATGAGAAAGGTTTAGGTATATAATTGGACGTGGTAGGTGATGCTACGATCTGATTTTAATATTTTTAGGATTTATTATCGCTATATTTCAGTTCTGGCTGTATCAAACTATTTACGGTAAAATCTATATTGATTTAAGTGCATCTTGTCTTAGTACGAGATAATACCCGACGAGCATTATTTATAAACAACGCGATTGCTTCCGGTCGATCCCTTAGGGGATGTAACTAAGTTGATATATGACATTATTTATACGGAAACAAAAAATGTGGCACATTTAACAGCACACTTTTGGATAAAATTAATGTTACATGCCGCTACATAACATTTGTTACGACTGGATATGTTTTAAACGCCATCTATTTGCTCGTTATTTGTATTATAATGTTAGCGACAATAAGGTCATTTAAAAAAAATCTCGGAACCAAGCTTAAAAGTTTCCTTTAGATGCCAAAATAGGCCTCTGAAAATATAAGCCTTTAATATTCATATGGAGGTTGTCCGTGTTGCACTTTTCGATTCCCCATAAGATTTACACATTAAAAATGACTATTTTTTTTTTTACTTTTGTAACTAATGAACCATAAATTTGAGTTAGAGAGTTCTCTACAAAAATGTTCTGATATCATTTTTCGAAGTATCGACTCATACAAAAGTTATGCGAGGTTATAGTTATCCATCTCGCCATCTCATAATGGAGATTATTTTGAGGGAAGTTTTCGAAGTTGTTTGGAAAAGGATATTGGGATATTGATACATCTGTTTTAAAGCTGTATATTTTTTTTCAACTATTTTTTTATATATTTTATTATTCGCGTTTAAATATTTATACATAATAACAAATTTTCAGCCTGCCAATAATATTTTACTGGTAAAAGTACATAAAATATAATTTCATAAAGCTATCATAATTCACAACCAAACGTCTCTGTATAAAGTCTTATTCATAAATCAAGCCTGTCAGATACACTTTTAATGAACATATTACGTATCTATTGTAATTACCAAAACCGTAAATGAAATTTCGTATGTTAATTGACTGAATACAATTACGATGGAGAGGCTAAGATTGTGAGAGTGCCTCCGTGAAACTACATCGCCAATGAATTAAAATTTCTAGAAGTGATATATATCTTTAACTATATTTATAAGTTTCAGTTACTTCGCCAGAAGACAAGAATCTTATAAAACTATAGCTTGCTAGTAAAATAGAAATATAATTATCTTGTGGTATGTTGCCTTTATAATTTCTAGATTTACTATTAAATTTTTTCTTCTATTTATTCTATTATATTTTCTAGAAATGACCAAATCGAAAAGTCAAAACTCGCTCAAAATTGACAAGAAAATTGGAACAATTGCATAAAAGCATGACAGAAATGGTTTCCAGTAAGAAAGAACACTACCGAGAAAGACTGAGACAGAGAAATATATAATGATTCTAAAAACAATAAATAGATCTAAAAATGATATATATAATTTTGATCTGATTAAGTATACCCGGAACAACATTCAAAGAAAAAGTAACTACAAAGGAATATAGAGTCTTGAACGCATCTGCATTCCAGGATGCCCAATATGGATTAAAATGTCTTTTTCAATTTAGAGTTCGAGTTAGACCGGAATGTCTCTGTCAGACGCATGACCTGAAATATATGTTATAAAGATTGTGCCAAATTGACGAATATGTATTGCCTATTATGTTTTTCTCATATAGCTTTAAATGGTGTATCCTTACCAGCCTGCTCCAATTTTCGGTATCTCGGTTCACTGATACAAAACGACGGTGGCATTGATAAAGACGTGAGGAATAGGATAAATGTAGGATGGATGAAATGGCGAAATGTGTCTGGGTTAGCTTGTGACCCATGAATGCCTTTGAAACTTAAGGGAAAGTTTTATAAAACTATGATAAGACAGGTCATGCTATATGCATCTGAGTGCTGGGCTACGAAAGAGACGGACGAGAGAAAATTACATGCGGCAAAGATGCGAATGTTAAGTTGGATGTGTAGTGTAATTAGAATGGATAAGATTAATAATGAGTATATTAGAGACAGTTTGAAAATAGCACCAGTGACAGAGAAGTTGAGGAGTAATCGGTTAGCATGGTATGCGCATGTCATGAGGAGAGATGAAAACCATGTAACTAGAAAAGTATTGAGTATGATAGTGGACGAATATAGGAGTAGAGGAAGACCGAAAAAGGTATGGATGGACTGTGTGAAAAATGATATGTCTGTAAAAGGTGTGAATACTGAGACGACATCTGACAGGAGACAATGGAAAAAGAAAATATGTTGTGCTGACCCTACTTAAGTGGGATGTAATGATGTAATGGATGTAATGATGATGATAATGACGAATGTGTATTGCCCTAAATTTTACCAAAAACTAGAGGCCACTATCATGTTATGTGATGTGATGATTGAGTTGATTGATATAGGTTAGCACTTGACCAAAATCTCACCTAATGTTAAATAGTGATATAGTCTAAAATGGTAGATACTCTAAACATACAAAAGCAGACTTATTTCTAAGTGTAATAGCCGAACCACATCAATATTAGTTTTGACAAACTCTCGATTTGAGGGTGTACAACCTACTACTGGTGAGTTATAGTATAACGAATGCCAACAAAACGTTCTCTGTGAAGTAATATTTAGATGTGGCTTTATCTTCACGGTAATTAATTAAACAGTATTGGAGCTTACTGATCTCAGATATACAAACATACTTTTTTTTATATCATAGGAGGCCAACGAACAGGTGGGTCACCTGATGATAAGTGACCACCACCGTCCATAGACACTTGCAACACCGGGGGAGTCGCAATTACGTTGCCAGCCTGTATTACGGTAGGCGGGAAGGAGGGGAAGGTAAGTAAAAGTGGACCTACGGCGCTCTCATTGACCGAATGAAACGCAACAATACAAGCACTGTTACTTCATGTCGATGTTTCTGTGGGTCAGATGGCAGTACTGCGGGCGGGCCGACCCATTCATGCTGACACCAGTTATAGCTTCAGCGTGCCTCTACCTCCTATAATGTACCTACATACATTTGTATAACTTACTTATCCTTACTGTCTTACTTATCTTTACTAATATTATTAATGCGAATGAAGTTTTTTTTTTATGTACAACAGATAGGCGCTTGGCCACAATCTCACCTGATGGTAAGTGACGATGAGGCCGACGATGGATCGCGCTTACGCACTAGATGCCTGTTCACTCTACTCTTGAATACTCCCAAGTTATAAAATGACGGGAAGATAGACGCCAGGAGTGAATTCCACTCTTTAGCCATACGCATAATGAATGTGGAAGCAAATCGCTTCGTACGAATTATGGGAATATAAACCACGTAAAGGTGGAAACCCTCACGGTGTCTAGTCGTCCTCTGATGGAATGGAGACGGTAGAATTATATTGTGTAATTCCTCTGCACACTCTCCAAAGTGTAACCTATAAAACAATGAGAGACAAGCTACTTTTCGAGGATGCTCTAAATTGGGCATTCTTGTCTCCCACAGCGCTTCATCACCGACAAGCCGACGAGCACGACGTTCAATGTAATCAAGAGTGGCCAGCTGATATTTGGCTGATCCATCCCATAAGTGGCAGCAATATTCCACACATGAAGCTCAAGTACGCACTTGAGCTTGATACAGGCTGAGAAGTTAATTTGGTGTGAAATATCGCTTAACTTTAAAGAGACTCTCCCAAGTTTCCTCGCAGCTGTTCTTGCTTTCAATTCAATTGAGTGCCCAAAATTGAGATCTGAAGATAGCTGGAAGATTTTTTGTTTGTTATTAATTCATGTCATAACTACTCAACTGATTGATTATCATATAATTTTGTATACACTGTCAGGGTCACAGCCGAAGAAACTTATGTTCCTAAAGTATATGGCAAATTTAAATTAATGCAAAGGAAGCCATGAAAAACAAATAGTTTATAAAATAAACGATAAAAGACAATAAGAGCATATGAATACATAATATAATAATGTTAAACCCATACAAATTCATTTCATACAAATCTCTATAACACTAAATATTTAAAAAAGCGGTCGAATATAATATCACTTAAGGTTTTTTACTACGCGAATAGAACTATGAACTAACTATTAATCATATTAATAGTACAATTTAATATTCACTTATAAAATTATTACCTTAGGTACATTCATATTTTCTGGAGCTTTTATGGAGAGAAAGTGATTTAGTGTTCTTGAATTCTTCGTTATATCTAAAAAATATTTTCAATTCTTTTTTTCTCTAGTATCGACTACATATATTATTATCTTAAAACATTTAAATCCTTACCCTATAACTTATCCTATAACAAGTAACGGATAGAATTATAAATAAATAAATATTTTTTCTGGACTTAAAATCACTGATGTAACTTAAACCATTAAATATAAATGATTATTTTTACTTGTCAATTACTTATGTGAAATCATATATTTGATCAAACTAAATTATTCTAATCAAACCATTTATTAATTATCGATTAATTCCATATAACAATGACTGTTTCGAATGAAGAAAAAACGGAAAAGGGTCAACAAGATCTTAATAGCAAAGGTGTATAATTTATTACCTATGTACAATATACACGCGATTGTAGCTGTAAATGTTGTGTATTTACGAATGTATATTTTTTTAGATGAAGATCGATTGCGAACAAAAAACACGTATGATCTCGATCAACCGCAAATCTGTGTGCGCCTACGCTCGCCGCATCTAGTAAGAGCGAGGAAACGATCAATGTTAATTAAATATCAAGTTAAAGCGAGGAGCAGGTGGCGGGCGCTGTGATAACGTGTGGCCCACTCCATTTCTCCGACGGTTTTTGAGGTAAATAAACCTTATTTATTTACACAGATTCCGTTTTTAATATATTCAGGTCTTAATGAATTTATTTCAACTCCCAAAATTTATAAACATAAAGAAATAATCTATAAATACATTTTAGCATTACGAAAATGTAAAATGCAATATGCGTGGAGAAATATTCGAACTAATATAATTGAAAATAATTTCACGTCATCGTATCAGCCCAATCAATCAAAGCTTCTGTGACAATGTGATGTTTGGACTCGTATATATATCAGGTTCTCAAAGTAGCGTTGGGTAAGTTCTGCTTGCTTTTGTCATTACTTAAGTGCATCGAATTCCAACGAGTTTATAACAGAAACATAAAAATAAAACAGCTCAACAAACCAGAAAGACGGTAACGTAGAAAAGGCGTTTATTTCCTAGACAGGCGCGTCTGTCGCAGGACTTTTACAGTTATTACACTAGCAAAGAGAGAAAGCTTTGTTTCTACATCTCCAGACAATAAACAGTGTACTATAGGCATTACACGGTTAATATAAAACACTGTAGCAACGTTCTTTTATTACTTTCATAATGCTTTTGAAAATACTTTTGCGGAACTTGTTCTATTAGACACGGCAGGGATTCACGGTCTTATATTGCGAGCGTGCACGCTGCAAGCGGTTAATATATAGCTATCTTGTCGACGCAATAAATTATGTAAAATGGAAAATTATATTTATGTACTATGTATGGTGAGACACACATGCTATAATAACTATTAAATTTGAACCATAAATGTTCAGGAAGTAAAAGAGACTGCGTTTGTTTCCTTCCACCACCAAATCTATTTTAGTCACTACGGAGCGTTGTTCGTAATTTTATTTTGCGCTTTGAATGGTATCGTTGACAATACACACTAGCAGATAAAATGTTTCAAGTCGGTCCTCGGAAGTGGCAAGACATGAAGGTACAGCTAATAACATGAGGCCTTTGCTCCTTTTGAGATGGCTCACACAAATATGCAAACTAAAGTGTCTATCTCACATCAGATGGATGGCATTCATATTTGTTACTCCATAATTTTAAAACAAAATTATAATGGTGATCATTTTCAGCTTTGATCCACATTCTCATCTTAAATGATAATTTGGCTTAAGATGGTAACACTCTAAACCCAAAGAATAACGAGTTCTTAAGTGCAACTATCGTATCATAGTTTATTAGTAACAGATTCTAAAATGTAAGGTGGCAGTTAGTCGAGGACTAAACATAGTCTGTTACAACTTAGAACCAATTTTCTATCGTCAAAAATATTAAGACAACTGACAATAACGCGGCGATTTCAAGTACAATATACGCACGTATGTCCTATACACTTACATGTATGTGGTTTAGGATCTTATACATATCTTGAAGAAAGATTTCCTTTGTGTTTTTCTTAAGGGTCTCTTTCATTTTTTCAGTTTTAAAATACATTGTTAAAGTTTAATTTAAACTTTTAAACACGTCCACATTGTATTAAATATTTACACCAGCGTAACAATCTTGTAGAAATGTAATAGCTCAAGCTTGGAACAAATTTTATATCGTTTTTCTTTCTGTAAAAAAGTTTAGTAAAGGACCGTACTCATTTTAATCTTTATTTCCTTTGGGTATGCTGCGATGGGTAACCGGCAAAGTTCTTCCATAATTCCGTTTTACATGGAAATAGTTGAAGACGGATTTCCATTTGGTTTTTATACGAAATCTGTTTTAACACTGTTGTAGCGAATAGCATAAAGTAGTAAAGAGTAGAAATAAAGCATTATCGTTGTAGTGCATTATTTTATTTATTCGTAGACAATTTACTATAATTATTACCGCGTTATATAATTATAAATCGTAACCACAGATAGAGGTACTATTAAAATAAGTAATCAACAATCATATCAACATGTTGAATGTAAAAATAAACGAGTGGATTTATTAATTGGGAACAATAAAAACCCTACGAAAATAACTCTTATCATATTTTATAAGACGAAATTAACGCAGACAGAATTAACGCAGATGGCGTATATGATAAAATGCATAAGGCTTAGTAGACAGCAATGTATGGTAAATATACATACATATGAACATACACTCCAAAAACTGCGCAGTATGATAATATACATATTTCTCCTTTTACATCTATATTTCCAAGTTTTCCCTTATTAATAAATTGACTTCTTTATGCTATATTTAAAAATGAGCAGAGTAATAAACATCGCTACAATATAACATCGAATACTAATCAATTTTCTGCTATTACAAAGCGTGTAAATGATAGCCATCTTCCCAGAATCCTTAAATGTACGGACTCCCATTACCTCGTACTCAAATAATGAAACGTATAGTTAAACATTTTACGTTTACTCCGAAGGGCTTCAATAAACCTTATCTGCTTATTGACTTTAGAACGCTTTGTGCTGGCATTCGATTAGGCGTGGTCGAAACATTTGTTTTTTTCTTTTCAAAAACATTTATCGTATATAAAACTTCTTTACAAAATACTTGGGATTTGCTTTATCGGTTAGCAGCCAACAGTTATTTCACAGCTTATCAATACACAACTATTTAGTATTTCCACCGTTGCAACTCCGAACTAGTACTAAATCCAAGCTTTCATCTTAAAACCTTGAAATAAATAATAATATTACTACTCCAACCTATACAAAAGAGTGTGTTTCAAATAACAAAAAATATAAAGATATAAATATCAAAAATAATAATCTATAATTGTCTATAAATATGACGAATAAATTCATAGTAACAGATAAAGCAATATGGTTACTCATCGATACGTCGAAATATACACACGTTGAAATTATATCATTCCATGTATTTTAAACAAACAAAGTTCTAAAAATAACACTTCTAAAAATGTCAACCTTCCATTAAACGTTATCAGTATCATAAATCAAGTTTTAATTACTCTCTAGAGATTTCTACCCCTCGTTTAATTATATCCGATACTTATGTGTCACAGTGCGATCGATGACAGTACTCACAAAGTCCGGTGAAGGTGTGAAGGCCGGCAATTCGGAAAAAGAATCTTATTGGAACAGAATATACATTATTAGTCTAATGGCTCTTTACAACTTCACCGGAGCAATAAGACGAGCGCTTATTATAAGTAAGCCGCTTGGCAACAATCTCACAAGTACCAAATCGGCCGAACCTCACCTTGGGCTTGGCTTGGAAAAATCACCAATGACGATTGTTTTCGCTGTCGAAAAGAATATCAGGAATAACGAACTGAAGAAATATGTATTATAAACAGAGTAACTGCTGATTGTTTACTGCATATATCTCACTAAGTAAATTTTAACATAAACATTTATACAATTTCGAGACAAGTGGAAGACCAATTACCAATAATTCAAAAGCGAATCTAAAATCATTCTCAATTATATAAAACATAAGTGAAGACTCAATAAATAAGAAGGCTATAAAAGACAAGAATATACTGAGCCAATTATTTTCTCCCACTTAACAGCCCTCCGAGACATGAACCGTATCGCAGCTAATTAATTAATAAAGCTCACTATCATAGAAGTTGATAAAGTTATAACATATAATAATATATCTTTAGTAATTTTCTCTAAACGCGTATATTAGCCGGTTCACGTAGCGTCTGAGAAAGAATCGGTGATCCTGTATTCTGGTCACGCAGCTCACGTCGCAACACTTGATGACTTCATGCCGGGTCTAATCGCCGGACAACGATCTCGACGAGATGAAACATTGCCCACTTTTTCGAAGAAAGAGATCTGACGTATTTCGCCCTTTGTAGAGGATTACTTAGTTAATTTCTAAAAAGGTGAAGTGCTGGTACTACGGGTTTGCATTACTTTTTTATTATAACAATATGATTTCTTTCACCGACAGCCGATAGTGTTATCGATATAAATTATTGTATATACGGGAATTCCAAAAGAGTTGATATTCCACCGGTAAAGCATTGAAAGTCTGCACCAAAAAATTTCCTTAACTCTTATAACTAAAGGCAATAAACACTTGTCAGCATTCCGGTCCCTCTGATCTTAAGGTTAATCACACGGTCACGACACAAAAAGTGTCTTGGGCACCTTTAAAACAGTTCAGTAACGCAGAACAACCAATAGTGACAACAGCACAGGCACTGCACTTGATCGCGATGTAGCGGTAAACATGAGGCACTAATGTCGTCTCCCTAGGCAAGGTCAAGTAGGTCGTTACTTTAACACAGAATAATATACCAAAATGAACTTTGTGTCGCCAAACTTACCGTGTCCAAGAGTAATTCAAAGTAAATACCATGTGCCTTGAACAGACGTTCCTAGCTGATTCACAACAGACGTCCCTAGCTGATTCACTATCAGTTGTAATCGAATATGGGATAATCCAAGGAAAGGAAGGGTATTTCTACTCAACTAGATAGCTATCACTATTTAGCTAAATAACAAAAAAAAACTCGGTTGGGAAATAGATGAGAAATGGAACTGCACAATTTTATCTTAGCCAATTCATATATAGTTTTTTATTATTACTTACTAGTTTTTGCCCGTGGCTTCTCCCACATGAGTATAAATTTGACCTATTCTTCAGAAACAGTACTGTTCTTCTGGATGAAAGGTATTCTTTCTGTACCAATGTGTATTAATGCGAAATTTAATGATTATTGGGAATAGAAGACGCGAAAGCGTAAAAAGCAAATAAAGAAACCAACAGACATTCGCATTATAATGTTACTTAATATGTTCATATAGATATTTGCGATCACATAAAAACTCGTAACTGCTTCTTTTCCGAAAGACTTAAACACGTTATTGTATTCGCTTTACAAGATGCTATAATAATTTCCTTATTCTAAAATAATTTCAGACCCAATAAAATTCACGCGGGGAGCTATAAAAGCCTCTACACTTTTAACAACCACCGACAAAGTTCGTACTGAAAGTGATATTTACATAAAGCAGTAAATCCGTGAAGAGAGAGTACGTTTTGAGGGTGAAACCTTTGTTTATCGGTGTATAGAAACAACAGGTTCAGGGGCCTGTATAGCCCTATTCTCGATGTTTCGTTATTTATCACAAGCGACATCATACTTTAAGAACTGTGTACAATAATTGTACTGAAATTATTACATTTCACATAGTATTTAATAAATATAGACACATCAATATTATAATTCAATCTGTAATATTTTATAGCGAATATTCTAGGCATTTTTGGTATAATTTTAGAGCTGTAATTCATCACTCGTGACCGCTGTAATGATATACAATGCTCCTTTAGGCAATTAAACACAGACTAGTCGAAAGCAACACAGGTTTACTGTAACGATTTTTCTTGTCAGTTCTTCTCGATGACTGGGTTGTTTTTCGATCTGCTGATAGTTTTATGGTGTGCCCTCTCAGGGCCTAAATTGATTACATTGTTTTTTTTTTATTTTGATTACTAAGTGATAGTAGAAGCATACCATTCAGGTCGTATTTTAAGTACATTCAGTCCAGATAATTAAATTAACATAATACATACCTCAGATCAGTAACTTAACAAAAATTTGTGCATACTTTCAAGGTTAACATATATATCAAATTTTTTTCTCATATAATAGCAGCCCTTACTCGTAAGGCCAGTTACGTTCCATCGTATGAATAGATCGGAATAAAAGCCAATGTCTTTAATTGTCATGACACAATGTCACCTCCGTATCACGAGATGTAGATAAAATACAATAAAAACATATTGAAGATTCTAAGAAATGCATCTTATTTTTCGCTCATGTTATCTTAAATGAAACTGATCTAATTTATATTAATTTTGTTTGCATTATTCTATAAATATCTATACAACTTCATTACGTAAACACAGTAATATATAGTAGTCTGCTTAATAAAATATTTACTCTTGTAATATTGAACTAGTCTTTCAAAAATCTCTATCGCTCGTATCGACACATTGTATATAAAACAAAGAAGCGATATCGATGATTTTAGAATAGCGGCCTTGGTCAAGAGCTTTCCTTGTTTAAGCCACAGTATTATGAACGTAATAAAAAGCTGGAAAATGAGAAATTCAGGACGGTAACGAGTAAAAGGGAAATAAGCTCTCTGATGTAGCCTTAGCTGATAGGAACTAGTTCAATATTTTTAACTTTTTTGATAATAATGTATTTTGTATAATTTACAAAAATAATCTGCGCGAATTATGACGCTAGCTTTTTTCGTAACTTTAATCTGGGTATTTTTCATTACAATTTTACACAATATGGAATCAAGTAACACAAGATTATGAATACAATATAAAATCCACTGCATGACAGAAGTCCCTCCAAAAATTACTCAAAAAGTTTATTGTACGTTAGTTTTGTTCCCAATTTTTGATTTGTGATATATTACTTATTATAAAAATAGAGTGTGTGTGTGTGTGTGTAATATTACGATAAATACTTTTTGGTGAATACAATAATTATCTGTGGTGCTACAAATATCAACATTTTTTTTTAAATATGTCGATATGTCTGTTTGTTTATTTTATGTTATATGACTAAACCTAAACCTTGCCCAAGAATCATTTTATATATTAGTGAAAACGGCATGAAGATGCGTTCTGTAGTTTTTGATCTTATCGCGAACAGACATATAGAGAGACGTGGCAGAGGACTTTGTTTTACACTATGTAGTGATGAAATGTTACCCGTGCATTCCTCCGTGTCAAATTGATCAATAATATGTATCACTGTAAACATGCGCGTGAGACGTGCGCTGCACTGAACTGCAAGAATAAATATAATTTAAAGTCAAATGTTTATATATGATTTAAATTATAGCAACGTATATTAATAACTTCCTTATATCGACAATATGTGCATATTATATCTATATATTTAAAGATTTAACACATATTGTTCGATAATGTATAGCTTAATATTTTTAATAATTTCTTATATAGTGTAAGTGAGCACTGAGAATGGTATATAGTAGTTTAAAGATCCAGGTATGTGGCTGATGATAAATCCCATCCCATTTGACACACTGTTAGTATTTACATATATAATGTACATGTTACCTGTTACAGTATATGATGTGCGTGTCGTATTTACAAATATTTTTGAGAGAGTATTTCTGTAAAATAAACATCTAATCACAATTTTACATTTATTTAATATATTTAAAAAAAGCGTGCGAAGCCGCGGGTAACAGCTAGTTTATTATAATACGCTACTTTTTGTTAAAATATACGTGATAATTTAAAGTGGACGAATTCACGAACGTTTGCTAGTTGTGACATAGAAAAATTGTCTATAACTCTTAGCCCTAAAAAAAATTTATATAACTCAAGGACTTTTTACAGTCGGTCGGTTATTTTCATACAGTTCACTTACAAACTTTACCTATTTGAAGAAGTAGTTTAAATAACTTTCAGTATATAGAATGGCAACATTTCCTCCGTAAAATCCCTTAGAATCAGAGTCAATAATACATTTACGTTTCCGAGATAAAATTCAATCGGCGTAGAAACGTACCACTAACAACTTAATCTGTTGTTGGTTGTTGTCACCGGAAGATTTTATCAATAACCAAATATATTTTTAGATAATTTAATATATTTCCAAAAATTTAGGTTTTAAAATTAATAAAATAAATCATTCTTTTTATATCATAGGAAGCAAATGAACAGGTGTGTTACCTGATGTTAAGTGATAACCATCGTTCATAGAAACTTGCAACACCAGGGGAGTCGCAAGTGCGTTGCCAACCTGTGTTGGAGGAGGGTGGGAATGAGGGTATGAAGGGAAAAGAGAGTGAGAAGGTGAGCAGAGGTGGGCCTCCGGCGCTCTCGCTGACCGATCGAAATGCAACAAAGCACATCGGTTTTCTGTGAGATGATGGTACTACCCTGGTCGAACCAATCCATTTATGCTAAAACCAGTAATAGCTTCAGCGTTGCTCTACCAACTACATAAAGCGTACATACAGCTCTAAATTAGAACACACTGTCTATTACGAATAAAACGATGTATCCCACTTTGTTCTTTTGTTGATTTATCACTCCGAGTATTCACTCTGGCATTCAGAATAGAACACTGCCATCGCCCTTTTTTTCTCGAACTTACTACACTATTGACCTAGCAAGGCCATAATAGCTTCGCTGGACTATTAAAGCGAGCGCTTAAGGCACTCAGCCGTTTTAACTGCCAATGACCGAACAATCGCTCACTTATATATCTACTTAAAACGTGGGGTGTCATTCTCTAGAATACAATTAAAATTTGGAGTTTTTGGCGGGATTTTAGTCTGTCCTGTAGTGAATTTTATATTTTATTCATAATCTTCTATTATTTGACTCTATATTGCGTAAATTTGGTGGTGTTTTACGTAATATAGTTAGTTTATTGTGCATAAGTGAGGAGAATGGAAAATAATACCACGGAGCATGAAATTCTGAGATGCCACAAAAACTCCCTGCAAGGTTCTAGTAAGGGATCCATCATCATGTTAGAATATTGATCCACACGATGCTTAATATTGAAATGATCGTACGACGCTTATGTTATTATTGACTGCGTGGTAATGGCAGTAATATTCGGAAAGATTGATTGCCAAAAATAAAAGTAAAAAAAAATATTTATGAGAGCAATGGCTATTGAAAGAAGAGGAATTTTCGACAAATATATTAATTAGAGTTTGGAACATCACGTGAGTGATAAGTTTTTTTTATATAACTTACAATATAATGTAAAATGGATTGCTTTTCTGTAATTCTAAAATTTATTTATTTATTACTTTAGAACCCGTCTTGGTGTTCCTAACTTCAAAGTAGTAAAAAGAAAACCTTATAGGATCAGACTACTGTCCATTTAACTATTTGTCTGTCTGTTTGCATACATGTAATAATAGGCTTGAGGTTTATACCGTTACAAATAATATTGAATACTAAAACATAAGATCGAGTAGTCCGGTGAAGCTGTTAAGACCTTGCTGGGTCAATAGCGTAGACATTTCGAAAAAAAAAACATAAGATCAAGCTTCTAGGTTAAAGGCAATAGAAAAATAAGGAACTTTTTGTATTCAAATTCAGACAGGCGTTTCTAAAAATTCTTAAAATATTTTGTATTACTTATTCCTAGCCACCTGCAAATTTTTTTTCGATTAGTCTGCTGAAGTATTAAGGCCTTGCCAGGTCAATAGCATAGTTTTTCAGGTTTTAGAGCAAGCTCGACCCCTGGCTGCCCCCTACAATGCAGCGGACGGTACACCGTGGGGTTTTAGTCCGTGGGAGTCGGACATACCCACTTTCTCCTCCGGGAGGGTGATGTATCCATAAAGGATTTCCCCATGTTAATAAAAAAAAGGTCGTTAACATAGTTCGAAAGAAAATTTTATTTTCACAAAAATTTAAAAAGTAGAAACAAATTAGATTTACATTCGTTTTATATATAGATATGAAACACAAAAAGTACAAATTCCAAGCGCAACTTGCCTGATTCTGAAAAAGCTCTTTGACTATCACGTTGCATCAGCAATCAAGAATCGGAGAAAGGTCAAAATTAGTAGGTGTCTTTAAGCCGAAAACAAAGGGAAGGGTGCCTTTGTTCGTTAACGAGGGTCAAGAATCGGATTCCATTCACAAAGAGATCGAGGAATATACGTGGATTTTTTTTTACAACGAATGTTGCAAGATTTAAGTGTGTTTTAAAATGTGCGAATAACGAATGGTTTTAAAAATTACTGTGTTAGGTTTGAGTAGTCACTTTACATTGATGTATTACTTTTTTAAATAATAATCACTAGCGATCCGCCCTGGCTTCGTTTACGTCATAAATGCTTAAATAATTTAGGCTCATGTACTGGTCGATCAGTTTTTTGATCATCAAACTATTGACAGTTATTTAAATTTAAAAAAAAATGGTTGTCTCATAAATATTTCACATTTTTTAAAATGTCTGTCTGTCTATCTGTCTCTATGTTTGTTTGTATGAACACGCATCACTGCTAAAGTATTAGGTTCATAGTAAAACAAACAGTAAGATTAGCGCGTTCAAGTATACAAACTCTAAAGCTTTATTATATTAGTATAGATAGATTTATAACATCGAGACAATTAAAGATAAATAAATGCCAATGTTAGATTCATATTATAATATTTTACCTTTGTTTTAAATTAAAATCATGATTATATTATGTGCAAATCTGAACACACTGCTATATTCAGAGCGGTCAAAAAGATTGACATAGATTGTACTAAAAACGGGTACCTTATATATCCGTCCGATTATGACGTACAGTTGTCCGGTCTTTGCACACGCGCAATATCGTATTCATAAGTTGCAGGTTCTCCAGAACCGAGCCATGGTACGTCCGGAATTAAGATCTCCACAGGGACCTGGAGATGCCTTCTGTCTGGGCGTATATAAAATCACTCACAAGAAGTTATTTCGAAAAAGCCGCGAATCATTCCAGCCCGTTAGTGGTATCCGACGCGAACTATGAACCCGTACCCAACGCTGCGCAGTATAGAAGACGACCGTGACACATTTTTACCGACCCTTCTGATTCAATCACGTCAACGAACGATAAGTATCAGCCTGTCTCTTCAAACAGAGCGTATTCACGCCCACGCCCGCGTAATCACAGATCACGCCGCCGTGGTCTGGGGGTAAATTTCGCTCCCGCACACCAGATAAGGCTCCCCTCGGCAGCGGCTCAAGCCTAGGTCCGGTCCCTTGGCGTGGAGTCCTTGAGTACGCTGCTCACGCGATACAGTGACACAAAACCTTACATCACTGCTACAACATCACACACGAAAAAAAAGGTACCTTATATTAGTGTGGATATAGAACTAAAATTCCTTGAAGTCATATACTAGGTTTTATTTATTTAATTGAACACTTAAAAGAAAGTATAGTAATAAACTTTGGTCGCTGTTTACGAAATGTTCTCCCAGATTACTGTTTATTACAGCATAAGAATATGTTTATGGATTCGAAGAAGTTCATCGGAGTGTAATATAGAAAAATCGGAGATTACTTCTAATATATCGGTATCTAGAAATATAAGAAAACGTACAAATATATTCGAAGGAATTATTCACGGATGAAGAATTTAGAGTGATATACCATTTTGTGTTTATTTATTTATGTACTAGCTTCTGCTTGTGGCCTCACACGCGTTTATATAGATTTGATTCATCGAACGGATTTTTTTTCTGTATAAAAGAAAATCTGTTATTAATGTGAGACATTTATAAGCGGAGTGTAAACCTGATTGTCGTCGTGGCGACGCAAAACACTAACATTGCACTATTAACGAAATACTGAAAAACATCTGCAAGGCTATCTTATAGGCCACTTATTCTACTAGTGTTACGCGGCACGCGCCGACGACCTAGCGCCCTTTGATAAATGCCGCCAAACACCCCGCGCCCAGCGCCTAGTTGAATTTTTGGTATTTTAATGAATATTTATTTAATGTAATAAATAAAAAGTCATTATTTTATGGAACTAATTTGTAATTTTTTGGCTTTATCTTTTCATTATGGCATAACTGATTCCTGTCGTAATCTGTTCTTTAAGCATATAACTTATACAAAACAATTTTGATGTTTCACATCTGTCAGGCGTCAGTACACGGAGGCCCACGTCCCTTCCTCTTTCCTTCTTTCCCTTTCCTTCCCCTCCCGCTTCTCTCATATACAGGCTGGCAACGCACTTGCGACGTCCCTGATGTCGCTAGTGTCTATGGACGGTGGTGATCACTTAACATCACGTGACCCACCAGTTCGTTTGCCTCCTTTGATATAAAAAAAAAAAAGTACACAGGAGGCTGTACTACGCACCGCAAGGGTGACACAAGTGCAATATGTCATGACTATATCAGTAGCATGTCGAGGCTATCGGTGACGGAACCGATAAGTTTTTCTTTTACCAAAAATCACTCAACGTGGCTGACGAAGTTATCTGTTCAAAAAACAATATATGCTATTTTAAAATATACGCTAATATATTTCTTCCCGAATGAATTCATAGATAAAATTTACAGAAAACATTCAGTCACAAAATAAATATTACCACTAAAAAAATACGAATGGTCAGTGAAGACGCAGTCTTAAAAAAATACAGTGGAAGTAAATTGTATTTCGAACAGCACTAACACAACAACGTTTTTCGAATACATTTTAAATTCAATTTCTATAATTCCATACGTCATGTGAAATGTTTACCTCGTTTTTTACAATCTAAATGTCGACCTAGTCCGCGCGTTTGACACTAAAGGTCGATTCACACCGTTCGTCATATATTAGCATAATTTATAAAATCGTCTACCAATCTCTATGAAACCTTGATAAGTATGTTCGGATAAGAGAAACCACTATAAAACTCTCGGGTGATTTTTTAAAAGACCCAAAACTCAAAATGCCGGATAACGTTTTTTAAATATCTAGCAACTTTTTTTATTACAATTTTATATTACATATTTTTTTGTTAAAGTTTTATAATATTTTGTAATAAGTTATTTTTTTAAACTTATCCTTACCATAGCATAATTTTATTATTAGAAAAAATTAAAAACATATTGAATACTTGTTTTAAAAATGTTTGGGTATTTACGTATTAAATGCACCGCGCTCGCCGACGGCTGCCCAGCAAGCCTGTGTTACCCTTTTTCGCAAATCTAACCTAACTTAACCAAACAGAGATAAAAGAGCAAAATGCTGAGCGTTCGGCGAGCGCGGTGCATTTAATACGTAAGTACCCAAACTTTTATTAAGCAACTATTCAATACGTATTTAACTTTTTTCTAATAATATCGATGCTGTTTGCTACATTCGTTTGTTACAGGTTAAATCCTTATAGTTTTCGATAGTCCAGAGATTAAAGGGAATTGTAACCAATGTTATGTATGGGAATGTTAGTTTCTTTGTTAAACTTGCATTCCTCAACAGATCAATATGAAATATTGAATACTCTTTATCATAACAATGTATCCATGGATCCAGAAAAGGACATGTGAATTCAGACATCCAAAAACAATTATTCTCAATGGATAGTTGTAATCTATACTAATATGAGGGGATCCGCGAACAAAAGCATGTTATATACTTTATACTTATTATTTAACAATAACGTGTTCAAGACGAATAGACAATCTAATCTTCAATGAGTTTATATTAGTTTTAATTTTTCTTCCAAATATTACAAATTAAGATATTTCCTACAGCTAAAGGATATCTTTCATTTTGGTAATGTTAATGATTTACAACGATTCATTATAATAAGGAGTCACATATATTATAATCTTTCCCGTTTCTCGAACATGCGAATCTACCTTGACACATTGAATTTTTAACATTAGAGCACGGTATCTTGGCGGGTGAACATTTTTAAAACCACGTCTGCACGTTCCGGGACGTGATTCCGGTACAGTTAGGACGCTTACACAGACACCGTCTTTGAAAGATGTATAAAGACTCTTTAGTTAGAAATTAAAATTTAATGTGTCTTAGGATTAAATAGCATTTACGTTGTAAAAAGATGAATACATTATAAGTACGTAAAGAGGTAAAGTACGTACAAATATTTTTATATAGGTATATAATTCTTCTGCCCGTGTGTATGTAACTGAACTTCTCCTAAAAAGTTGGACAGATTTTAATTAAAAAAATGCAATTATTTAGGAGGATTCATGAATGGTTTAGACTTACAATTGAACGCGGTAGGTGGCGCTATAGTTGATTTTTTTGCATTTTTTTTATTATCGATGTAGGATAACGTCTGCCGGGCTCGCTAGTTTATATGACATATTTGAATAATTTATTATTTTGTTTACCTTTATGCAATTTATAATTGGCCTAAACCCAAATTGATAAAAATCTATTTATATTTGTATATGAAACACACAAGTGAAAACAGTTAAATATTGAAGGAACATAACGAAATAAAAAATATACTAGACTGATTTCCAGCAACAGTTTCACATATAGATAAAGCTAAGACTAAAAAAAATGAAAATTCAAAATAACGACAAGAATAAAGGGAGAAGTGAAAAATATAAAGAAAATGAACCAAACAATAAATAATAGAATTAAATGAAATAAACAATTTTTACAAATTGTTAAAACTGCCATGTACGAGTACATAAATGTTGCTTAGCGCAGCGCCATAAGCGCTATGCTGAATGCAGCTGAATCACAAACGCAGCGGAACCGTAGCGTGTGAATCGCACAAATTCGTCCGTTTACAAAAATCCGTTCACAATCAACCGCCATTCATAGACTAGGCGACGACATGCACATAAACACAATATAATTCTGTTAAACGAATTAACGCTCAGTTTTATAGTTGGGAAATGAATAAAAATGTTACTTTGTCAAAATAAATAAATTAAGCTATATAAAAGTGTGATAAAAGAATTTGGTTATAATTAATATGTGGCTAAAATGGACTGATCTCGACTATAGGTGGTAAAGCCACGCTTTATGTAGGTGGTAGTGCCACGCTGAAGCTATTAGTGGTTTCAGCATGAATGGGTCGGCTCGCCCGGGGTAGCACCATCCTCTCACAGAAAACCGACGTGAAGTAACAGTGCTTGCATTGTTGCGTTTCCTCCGGTCAGTGAAAGCGCAGGAGGCCCACCTTCCCTCCTCTCTCCCCTCTCCTTCCTCCATATCCACGCTTCCCTCAACCCCACAAACACGGGCTGGCAACGCATTAGTAACTCCCCTGGTACTGCTAGTGTCTATGGACGGCGGTGATCACTTAACACCAGGTGACTCGCATATTCGTTATCTTATTATGATATAAAAAAATATATCTCACGATGAAACGAATACATTATTTTTACTTATTATGAAAGCCTACAATCTCCTTGTTTTTTGTTATGTTTATATCTTATAAACCACGTAACTGAATTATATGAATCTTCTTGTGAATTTTAGAAGTGTTTACTAATTAGGTTTCAGTGTGTTGGAGTGTGTTTTTAAATGTTAAATGGAATAAGTTATAAGGTTTACAGTAAATTAAGTTACAATACCATTGATACCTGTATATTATGTTGGTATAATTTATCAAAACCATCGAATATGTATTGTATAAATATAGTTAATTAAATTGATAAATATAATAGTACAATACAGATAAAAATTGTTTTAAATATATATAATGTGTTGTTGAGTTGGGTGTACCGTTTTATTAAAACAATAGGCTGAATAGTTACTCTGTAATAAAGAGTATTTTATTTGTTACACACAATGTTAAATCACAATATATATTACAGTATTATATAGAATACAATATTCTGGCTAACCTAACTTATTAATTATATTCTAATGTTACATACCTGTAATAAAGAGAAACAACATTCAAAGCTATTGCTTCACTTTATTCCTTATTAATTAAATATTATCAAGTTTAAGTACAACGTAACGGCTTACAATATGTCAATCTTTAGACTCCTTCCATAGTAAACTTCCATAATCTGTACCATGGACAATATAGACTTTTAAAATAAAAAAGAACATAAATATTTCAATAAATAAAATAGTAAGTAATTGAAGTTTAAAGTGGTTTAAATGATCTTCATTTACATATAAATTACAAAACATGTCAGTACCATAAATGTAATTTTTATCGAAATCGCAGCTTATTACTTGACAAAGAAAAGTAAAAATTGTTAAGATAACGTTCAATATACTAATATCAACCAAACTAAATAATTTCCTTATTATAATTCTGCCAACTCGGCTGAATTAAACTATCCCAGTTTAAAATATATGAGGAATAATAAAACCCTTACACTATATGTGTACCTATGTGTGTACACGTATATGTGGCTGATTTTTCTTGTTCGTAGTAAATTAATAAGTGACCATTTTCACTATCACTGTTCAAACTTAGACTTGAACCGTTGCCGACTATTAAAAGATATATCAAAATTTGTAACACAACAAATTATGATTATTACTCACGGTAAAAAGGTCCAAAATGGCGTACTCGGATAATGTAATAAAACAACATCCCACTTAACGCACCGAGAAAATGCTTTAAATGATAACGTAATTAAGCAAAAGATTCTCTGACGTTAAAATTGCACGCGAGGTCTGTATTTACAAGAAACTCGGTCGAGTTTCGCTCGGCAAATTTTAATTTCTTAATGTACGGGATCCGTTATAATTTTATGTGTGTCCTTATTCCGTTTGCGCAAAGCGATATTATTTTCTATGTATATATATCATTTTTTTTCTCGAACTGACTACGCTATTGACCAAGCAGGGTCTTAACAGCTTCGCCGGACTACCCTTATATATATCATCATTACAAATAACTCCTCTACTTCTTATAGTAAACTCATTACAGGTCAAGAATTATGGAGATTCTCAAAACATGAAAAAAGGTTAAAAATTGCCATCAATGTCCAAATATTAGGATAATAATATTAGAATGTAAGAATCCCCCTGCTGGCCTAATGATCAAAAGATATTTGAAGCATCACGCTAACCCACAATTTATTGGCGATTTTAAACACAAGAAATTCGCAGGCATACATTTTATCACACTTTTATTTTATTTAAAAGGGTAAACGAAGAAGCGGGTCACCTAATGGTAAGTGATCACCACCGTCCATAGACACTAGCAACACCAGCGGAGTCGTAAGTGCATTGCCTGCCGTTTAAATAAGTATACGCTTGTTTGTTGGAGGCTTGTAACTCGTAATGGTTTGGAAACGCCACCGCTGGGAGTCTATTCCACAGGGTCGAAGTAGAAGGTAGAAATAACTTTTATCAGATTCATATTACCTCATGATGATTTTCATTACCACTAGCTGGACAGTAATACCAATTTTTATTGCAAATATGTGCAAATTCTGGGAAATTTATTCACAGACAAATGCGAACCGGTAAATATTGCATCGGCATTATGGCATTCAAGCCTATCGATGGCCTTGATGTATAAGTACAGCAAGTATAAGGATTCCTATTCACGATCGAATCCAATCAAAAAGTAATAAAATTGAGATTTATAGAAATCGAACTTTTACAATGGATATTTTAAGGTATTTTAGCAAAACAAATGGCATTCCTTGTCTCGGTTTGATGAGATGTATTTTTAGGATGAGATTCCATTCATGCTGAATTAAAAACAAAATTGAGGTGGAATACCTTCTCAGAGCAGTATTTTAAATTTGGGAAAAAATCTTTGCACCATTATTAGAAATTTTTTTGACGTTTATTCAATATCATAACAGGTAGTCGAAAAATCGTTATGCAGTTACGGAAATACCATAAGACAAAATATGTGGTATAAAATCACTATTTATCATTTCCGTGTATCTTTGACTTTTCTGAATTAAGAATCTTTGCTGTTGCTAAATATTACCCAGAACATGGCAATTAAAGCCTAATGGATTGTGACCATCATATATTAGTAATAAACACCTTTGAAGTGGAAAGCCCGGACGTGTCGAGTTCCGAAAAAAATAGATTAAATTTATAAACTTTGAAGTTCCTCTTAATTTAAAAAGTTTAGTACAAAATAAAGAAGTAGAGTTAAGGTGTTTAAAGTTTAACCCTTCCGACATCATAGCGATGTAGTCACGAGAATTCAGAATAAGCGAAAGAAGACAATTACAGGAAGTCTCGCATAATTCAGAAGTAGTATGCTCGGCGTAGATAGCCGTGATCTTTTCATTTCATAACCAAATGGAACTTTTCTCATTTCAACTTATTCTTTTTTATCTCATCCCGGGTGGGACCGTGCGTCACTGAAATTTACTACTTGATGATCCTGCCGGTTACCTTTGTTACAACGTTGTAATAAATTTTCATAGGAGAGATGTTTTTCAAAGCTCGCGTAAGTATTTCCATTCCATTTATGTTTCAGTAGAAAACGTAACATCATTACTTGGAATTAAAATAGATTTTATTAAAGTGAATGTTTTCTTATGTTAAAGTAAACCGAATAATATATTTTTAGATAATGTCAACGATGGACACAATCATATAAATAGTAAAAAAAATATAATAAAATTTTTTTTTTAGGCGTGTCAATCAGAATTTTTGGCAGAACCTAAACTTATAATTTTATGTTATTTAGCGTGACCTAGTATAGTGCTTACGTGGCTTGCGTGAAACTAGTGACGCGTAATATAGCGACCTGTGCATATGTAATACTAGCCACTCCCCGCGACTTCGTTCGCGTGAAATAGATACTTTGGGTTAACGTTAACACGCAGCGGAAGCTTTCAAGAGGAAAAAAAACCCGATTTTTAAACATCCTTCATTGGTGCTCCGCTCCAATTGGTCTTAGCGTGATGATATTATAGCCTATAACCATCCTCGATATATTATCTATAATAAAAGAATTTTTCAAATCGGACCTGTAGTTCCTGAGATTACCCCCTACAACGTCACAACATCACAACGTCACAAACTCACAAACTTTATTACCTCTTTATAATATTATTATAGATTGATATTTTGCAGCTTATCATATATTTAATTGAATAATAAACTGTATAAAGATGTATATATTTATTGCTCGGAGTGCAAATAGATGTGAAAAACGAGACTAATGTAAAAATTTGTGTAATTATGAAATTGAAATTTCGTAATTCACACTACAATTAATTTCAAAATTCATAAGAGAACATAGTTATTTTATTGTTTTGAGTTTTCACTTCTGTCGGCAGTCCTTAAGACTGCCTTGACTTTTTTTTAATATATACGCTGCCCTCACTTTTTTTTATAGAAGCACGACAAAGTGACTGCACTAAGCCTGATGTTAAGCATAGTACAATCCAAAAACATCGGCAACCACCGAGAGACAGATTATCCATCGCCAGTCGCCGCTGTCATGCCGGCCATAATGACGAAAGTCGCCCGGTACTGGATATGCACAGGCTGATCCCGAAACGCGACGCGCAGAAGCGAGTCACTATGACGGGCTTTTTCGCCATATGCATGGTGGTTGCGACCCAGTCTAGCTGTAAAACCCTACCACCCCGCAAAGGTCACTGGTTTCGCAAGGCTGTAACTAAACAAAAATTAGATCAGAACTTGCTTTACAGTAAGACCATATAATTAAATAAATTGGAACTGAACATCAACCTGTCAGTTCTATCAATATTTTCACAATTTTATATTACTCAGTTTTTTACTATATACAGTCCTTTTTTATCACAGGTCTTAAACATTATCGTACGTTTTTTAATACATTTTCTTTCATGCAAACCTTATTCTAACAATTACAAACAAAACAATAAAATTATTAGTCAGAATAAGCGCAGCTGTTCTAATGTATCTAAATTTATATAGATTTCGTGAATGTGTCATAGAAATAGCAAAGAAGTAATCAAGTAACAGATATAGACAGAAAACGATATGATCATCCAAAGATAATCCATAAAGGGATGCCTTCATTACGTTCAGATTGCAAAACTACGATATGAGGTAAAACATTAATAGCAAATTTATTTAAGCATGGGTTCAGACAAAAGCTAATAATCATAAATTAATCAGCGGGATATCATATATTCGTCGTTACTAATAACACGATCATAAAATATTATTATTTACTGGATTAAGTTCAAATAGAAATCCAGTTTGGAAGATATCAGGTGTTACGATACTACCTGAAAACTACATTAGAGGTACAACACATTAGAGGTAATGCATCTCATCTATCTATCAAATATCTCGAAGCTTTGGCACAAATTTGACATACATGAATCATATCCCGGCAAATCATCAGATACGCTCATCTATCATTTAGTTTCCGAAACGTGTATCAGCGTTATAAAATAATTTTGTTCGGAGATTTTTTAGAGAAACAGAAAGATTTGCTTAAAGTATACTTAAATTTTCTCTTTTTCTATATACTATCAACTTCTGTAGCTTGACAGTTAAGTATTAGAGGATTAGTGACTTAGAAATATATGATGATAGATATGGTCATATTACTGCAGAATAATCGCAATAACCAGTTGGTCGCTTTTACCAGTTTACTTTGTAGATATGACTAGGAATCAAATTGATTACCCTTATATGTCAAAGCACTAACACTATTCCTATTTGTAGTAACTTCTCTCTACTTCTCTCTTTTCAAATCAACCACTTTATGTCAGATTTACTGCTAAGAGCATGTCAAACGAAATGGGAAAACAGATGTTTGATTCGCCAAAATCAATGGATCCATTAACCAAGATCCCCACATTTCCTTTGAGGCCGGTCATAAGGCTAATGCAAGTCCCGCCCTCAAAAGATTGACCCCTGTAACACGATAGCGGGTCCTTGTATAAAGTAGGGATATAGGGCTTTACACAAATCATTTCATTGAAGGAAATGGCCTTTTTGTTCTTCACTTGATAATATCAAATGGATTATTTGTATTAATCTTAAGAATTTTCATCACAATTAACAAATATATAATTTTACTGCCTTGTAATTTTAGATTAGGGATTTGGTTTACATGTTTTCTAATCTTCAAATGAAAGTTATAGGTGAGAAGATTTAATATTATGAAATAGATAAAAACCAATTTAAGCGCTGTATACTATGTTATATTGTTTATTCAATTTGGCAGTCCGATGGAGATTTAAAGGCCTTGCAAGGCCAATAGCGTAGTCAGATAAAAATATATTCAATTGGCAATTTATAGTCATGGATTTTTTTGTAAAAGCAATTGCCCAATTCTTTTTTTATATCATAGGAGGCAAACGAACTAATGGATCACCTGATATTAAGTGATCATCACCGTCCAGAGACACCAGCAAAACAAGAAGAGTCGCAAGTGCGCTGTCAGCTTGTGTTCGTGGAAAAGGGGGAGGGAGAGAAGGGAGAAGGTAGAAGTGGGCATCTGGTGCTCTCACTGACCGAACGAAACGCAACAATGTAAGCACTGTTACTTCACGTCGATTTTTTGTGAGAGGGTGGTACTGTACTACCCCGGACAAGCCGATCCATTCATGCTGAAACCAGTTATAGCTCGTGGCTCTACCACCTACAAATCCTTTATTTAGTGTATTAGATCAATATTTTCGAAAAACTCGACAAAATTATTGATATGCCAATGCTTAGAAAACAAATCTTTCAGCAATTACAATAGGTATTTATTTGATTACATACATAGACAAGTTGTCAAGGGCGGAGCGCAATCAAACCACAGCGCAGTCAGCGGACGTGTGATTAATTCACCACAGGAACACCTGACCAGAGAAGCAGTTAACTAAGCCACAATCATTATAGATAATTTATTTAAGTGTTTGTCCTATGTAAGCATGATTGCTAAAATCTGTTTGTATTTTTAAATTTTACTTAACAAAATTCGAGTCAGATATTATTTCACGGAAACAAACTATCAATGAAACATAGTTTTAGCAATTTTGAATAATCAACTCTTACTGGAGTAATGAAATATATATAATCTTGATATACAAATGATTTTTAATATTACTTTGGAGTTAAACAAATGAAATTAATAATAGCCACATTTCGATTTAGTTACTTGCCTGCCATAAACAAAATACTTAAAATTATATCAATAAAATGTCCATTTAAAACCTTGTAGCATAGAAATAAACTGAAAATTGCAAAGACAAATCCACTAACAATCCAAACAATAATTACGTCGGTTTCATTCTTATCCAAGATTTTTATGAAGCTTCGACGCGTTAATGACGGAACATTTTTATACCGCGGAAACGGAAATTTTTACCATTTAAAAAACTTGCCCACTTTTATCTCTGCTCACAGTGAGGTTAAAAATAAAATTATTTAACATTTATATACCGAGGCCCGAGATAATGGAGATCCCATGTTACGGTTTACGGTTTTATTAGTGCCCGCGATGGGATTTTTGTACGAAATTCACGTTTATTGCGGCTTCTTGTTAATTGCGAAAGTTTGTCGGATCATTGACGATTGATCCAGTTGGGTGATTTCTTTTTTTATTGTTTATTTTGTCATGAAAATTTCACTGAATTACATTTATATGGTAAAAATATTCAATATATTGCCAAATTAGCAAAGAAGGTTCATTATGATGAACAATATTCTATACTAATATTATAAAGAGGTAAAGTTTGTGAGTTTGTGACGTTGTGAATTGTGACGTTGTAGGGGGTAATCTCAGGAACTACTAGTCCGATTTGAATAATTCTTTCATTGTTATATAGCCAATTTATCGAGCATGGTTATAAGTTATATATCATCACACTAAGACCATTAGGAGCAGAGCAACAATGAAGAATGTTTAAAAATCGCGGTATTTTTCCTCTTGAAAGCTTTTGCTGCATATTATTTAGCCCAAATTAACTATGTCCATGCGAACGAAGTCGCGGGCAGAGGCTAGTTTAATATAAAAGGAATAAAGTTTAGGAAAACATGTTATGTACTTTTTAAAAACCCTGTTTATAATAACACTACCGTATATAAAATCACTTATCATATAAATTAATTGCTTACTTTGTGGGTTATAATATATGATGTATAATATATGACTCATCCTCTGTGAATTAACAATGTAGGGAAAGATGTTGAATATGATAAATCTAAAAGAGACCTGACTCAACTGTTGCAACTGACATACATTTGTAGGTTTTTGACGACAAATTTTGAACTATTAATTAACACTAATCACGCTGTGTTAAATTTACCTTTGCAGGAGAATAAAAAAAAATCCATTAAAATTTCTAGATATATAATATCATACAGACCAACAGCTAAATCCTATTAATGAATTAAGACCAGTGCCTTAGTTCATTAATTGGTATAATAGGTACGATATAAGCAACATATTGGCCCAATCAGATAAGTTCTCCGCAGGTAAAAATATCGTGAATGTATATTGAAAAGGAAACTGGGTGAGGAATTAGAAGTATTACGCCCGATCCCTCTTATCGCTCTCGAGGGTTGCTACGTAAAATGTTCAGGTTATAAAGAAATATTCAGCTAGTGATTTGTTTGGACCCATTAAATGCTAGCAAGGAGATTTTTTTGCAATCCACATCTTCCTTTGCGCAAATGCAATAAATTCTCTGAAAGCGGATCGTATTAGACGTACAAATAATTCACAAAACGTGTTAACGATAAGAAATTTATATAGTCGCCATAAACTACCGAAAAATATATTTTAGAAGTTTTTGATTGATAAAGGTGTTACTTTTGTAAAATCAGTCAAATTAAATGTTAGAGCGATGGTACTTGCATATCTATGTAAAATGTAAAATAAGAAAAAGTAATTAAAATAAAACTAGCTCACCCACATCGGAATAATCAACAGCAGTGTAAAGATGGTCCGTGACGGATAATACACGTTTAATATATTTTAGTTGTAAAACGTCAACTTGTAGCAAGTTAGTATGTATGTAGTTACGCTTGTTTTATAATAATAAATAAGTTAATTACATATGTTTTTGTATACTTTATATTTTACAGCTACAAACAATGTCAACTGACGACATGTTCTACATGTTTGGGGTGTAGGGGTGTCGAGTAACATCTTAAGACTTGAGACACCCAAGCCAACCTCACCTGCACGTGGTGCACCCTGCTGAAAAACCAACGAGGCAATGGCGATAGCGGGGTGATAGGGTTTTACAGCCCGACTGAGTCGCAACCACCATGTATATGGTGAAAAAGTCCGTCATAGTGACTCGCTTCTGCGCGTCGCGTTTCGGGATCAGCCTGTGCATATCCAGTACCGGGTGACTTTCGTCGTTATGGCCGGCATGACAGCTGCGACCGGTGATGGATAATCTGTCTCTCGGTGGTTGCTGATGTTTTTGGATTGTACTATACTTAACATCAGGCATAGAGAAGCCATTATGTCGTGCTTCGATTAAAAAAAAAAACTATCCAACAACTTCCGTCAGCCAATGACGAGTACCAATTACTAATTGTTGTTTCACAAACGCTTTCTGTTACAATAAGACGTGACAGCGGCCAATCAATTCCAGGCAGAAGTGCAAAGTAACGTTCACCCTAATTAATCTAATTTTGAAAATTCTAAAATACATATAAAAATTCTGTAGTCAAAATATTTTAAATGATAATATCCGTTCAGCCATTTTTTATTAACAGCAAAATATAGATACATATAGGTATGTACGTAATCACTTAAAATTAATAGAATTGGTTAGTACATAGGAAATACCTTTAATATTACTATCGTCTACCTTAAAGATTGAGGTCAGATATGATGTTATTTTCAACCAAAATATTTTAATACATATTTGGGACCTGTTTTTCTTCGTAGTGCAGAATATGCGTCAGATGAATATTTTAATATATTTTTACTAACTCCAAAATATCAATGTACAAGATAAATTGATGAATTTTACTATAAACTTTATTGAAGCATTTCGAAATAAAGCTATTTATTAAACACTAGCTGACAAGTGCAACTTTGTCTACACCAAATCGGTTGTCACCGGTTTCGATTGTATTTTTAAACGCGAAAATTGTAATAAACCTAAGACTCGACTGCAGCCAAACCTACGGCTTCCAATTGTGAATTCAAACTATCAAGGGACTCACTCAAACATATACCCAGCTGGTATATAGATAGAATAGATTATTCAGTATTGCAAAAAGCACGAAATACATTCAGCAATAAATTGCCAATCACATATAGCATGTTCCCTTACAATAGAGACCAAAACAAATTAATATCTCCCTTCGCCTATAAATCTGAATTAATCTACATATTCCCCGTTCTATTATCTACAGAGTTCTGGATCATATTCTTTCGTTGTTTTCCTTAGCGGGAACTTTGTTATTCCACGTTATTTGTTTTCGAACGTACAACGTATTCCGTGTGCAAATATCAATAGAATATTCATCCGTCGTCTGCTCAACGTAACGAGGCAAGCCTAAATAAATGCTAATAACTAGAGCAATCATGCTAATACAATATGGATATTGGATCGTGGTCCAAAATATAAGGGAATATTTCGAAAACTATACTGATTCTATTGCGTTGCCTAAGTTTTCACACGGTAATTGATATGAAGCATCTATAGGTGAGGATAAACCTGATTGTTGGCGTGGCGAGTGTGTGAGAAGTGGCGACATAATGCCATGTGAATACGACTATGTGCAATCTCTCTTGCCGCACTTAGCTCGCATACCTATAATGTGTACGGTGTTGTTTACCACGTTACTAATTTCGATGTTTTACATCTGCCAGGCGTCCCGTCACAATTTTTTATAATAGACAATCGTTTTCATTCGAAACTATTATTTTTTATATTTAATTGAGAATTAAATACTTCATGCGATAAAAAGTTAAATCCACTTTTGGACAGAATCTATGAAAATCTTAATATGGAATTTTATGTTTCATGATTCCAGTAATTTGACTGATAACAGATAAAAAGTGATAGCCTTATTATAACCAAAGAATTATTAAAAATTACTAAAACTCATATAAAAGAACTATTTTAAACAAAAGTGTTTTTGATATTTCCAGGATTACTTCAATACTACATACGCCTTAGTATTATTTCACCATATAAATAAAACAAAACTTTTAATTGAAACACTCATTACATAAATTACATACACTGAGATCAACAAAAGTGTCTAACATTTTATATTGATGATTATCTTCAACCTTCAATAATACCCAATTAAAATTCTATATTTTAAGTAGAGAGCCCGGTGGACGTAGTCCTGCCTCCTTGAAAATAAAAATAGAAATGTTAAAAGTCAACCGCAGCGCCACCTATCGGTTCCAATTGTGAATTTAATTGTTAAACCCGCTGGAATACGCAAACAATTTTATCAAAATCGGTCCACCGTTTCGGAGAAGTTCAGCGACATACACACGTACAGAAGAAATGTATATATAAAGCTTATAAATCCGCTTCAGTTTGTAAATTATATCACTGTTTCTAGGTAAAACCAAACCGCTTTGTGCATTGTAGCGAGAGTGGAATAGCGACCAAAGCTTAGAAATTAATATTCACCGACAGACGAGTTCATAGTTCGAAGTCGAACGGTACACGCGAATGCCCTTAGAATAATACGATTTTATCGTGTGAGACCAAGTAGATATATTCTCGAACCAAGCGTAAACTTTCAGGAATATTAAATAATTTATTATGATAATACAATATGATACCATCTCGATACTGGATGTAAAAGATATTTTCCGAAAGCTATGATCACCACCGAATGGAAGCGATCGAAACCTAATAACATTCTGGGGAGTGAGGCATTTTTATAGCATATAAGGCACCCAACCAAAATCACCTACACACAGCCCTCCAAGTTAAACAACAAACGAAGGAATTTTAAAAAACAAAAGAAGAGAAATCACATTACGGAAATTTTGGAACATTTGCCTGCTTCTTTTTTATAAAGAAAGGGTTACGTATTTTAGTGTGTAGACGCGGAAGGAGTAAAACTTCTAAATGCCTATATGAGAATGTTTTTAACCTATATACTTTACGAGATCCCGTAGTATAAATACTTAACGATATGTTTACTAGTTTCTTTGTAGTCCGGTGAAGCTATTAAGACCTTGCTAGGTCAATAGCGTAGTCAGTTCGAGAAAAAAAAATTACTAGTTTCTGATACTGCTAGACTCAGCCAGCCACTTACACAGGCGAAAGTGCAAAGTATCGTCCACTATAATAGTTAATTATGGATTTCTGCAAAACAACGCCTTCTTCAATCAAACACTTATACATACACACAAATACATATCTATCTAAGGTTTTTTTTTTTATATTTTGTTTTAGTCTGCAGACTCTTGGTCCGCACCTTTTTTTGCTTATATGTAGTTTTTTTTTTTTTAACGTAAAAATCGTATCCTTGAGCATATATATATATATATATATACATTATTATTATTAGTAGTTTATTAAATATTCACTGTTTAATTATTATTAATTTTTTTTGTTTGTTTTAATGACGTTATTGTATTTATAGCGCTTGCATTTCCATTCTTTAAAGCCATTTTTAGGTTGTAATCCACAATATCCCGTGCCGGAGCGTCCACGGCCCGACGAATGAACCTACTTATCTACCTAAGGTTGAACGCGTAACGAGTAAGGTCAATTTTTCACTTTAAAAATCTCTTGGCTCAAAAGGAAAATGTTACCAGAAATAGAACAATTTTGGTTTTACCATGGCAATTAAGAATTATATACCAGTCATAACCAAGCTTAAGGCGATGATGGCTTATTAATTAGTGTATTTGAATACTACGTCGATCAACCTAGTTTCAAATCCTAGATAACAAGTCGGAGATTTCGCTGAAGGAATCATTATGATTCTATAGCATAGTAGCATGGTTCTAAGATTTATACAGTTTATTCTAAGCCTTCTTGACTAGAAACCGCACTTAAGTTACGAAGCACCTATTAGTGCCAGCAGCTGTAATTAACAGCCTGTTTTCATTTAGATTTAACAGACTTAACATCTGATACCACATATTTCATTGAAGAAGGCGTTACTTTGCGAAAATCCACCATTAAATATTATAGTGGACGTTACTTTGCACTTCCGTTAGTTAGACGTAGTAGTGGTCAATCAATTTTAGGCAGAAGTGCAAAGTATCGTCCACTATAATGTTTAGACCACATAACTATTTATGTTAACATCTGATGAGAAAAACCTATACAGTATAAAATTCAATGACAGCGCCGTCTTTTACTACTAATACCACTTTAATCAAACGGTAAAGTAGACTTTAGTTCACATTTAACCTAGTGGATAACTGGCTGCTATTTTGAGCCCAACATTTAACCATTTCTGTCATCGTTTTGCTTTTTCAGTTTTACAATCTCCATTTCGGTATCTTATGCTAATGTTTGGTCTACGTAATAATCCGTCTACGGAAATATCTCGGTCATTACTATATAGTGAGCTGTGTACTCTCCAATCACTGAATGGCAGACAGTGTAAACCCGCGCTGTAAACATACGTATGCAAATGAGAGACCGCTACAATTTACATGTGATGAGCATTAGCTCGCAAACCGTTCGCCGGAGCAATATTCCCGGTTGGTTATGATTCGCAACTGGAGCCATCTCATATAGAATCATCGGTGGATTCACACCGTACAAATACTTGTACGCATGTTGAATAACTTTATATCGTACGGATTTCACGGAATAATTAATTCACAACTATGTTAACATTATCCTTCATTTTAAATCCCAATAAGATGAATTTATAAAATCGATATGTCTGTTGGGGCTAACATTGGGGGCCGCTATAAAAATATGACGTCAATAAGAGGACGTCATCTATGGATGACTTATTTTTTTTAACGAGTAGTAGAATCCTGCATGGGACACTCAGAAACTCGAGAGAGTATGAGTAGTATTGACCGCCCCTTCGCTAAAAGCATTGGAGTGGTGCCCGAAGGCGTCTCTTACCGAATAAAAAACTCCGCGATAAACCGGATACCTCACTATGAGGGTGTTTCGAGTTAGCGTGAACAAGCTCCGCGACACCCCGGACGGCAAGCGTTTTACCCACGCCGCACGCGACTGAAGCAGCCCATTTCTCTAACTGCCTCCCAACACGATGGAGGACCTTCTGTTTCTTCTTCGTACTGTTGAAAATTTTTATACACATGACATTTTACACTTCTTTAAAGGCTCGTGATTTTCTTTTCTCTTAACATTTGAATACTACACTAATTTGTATAAGAGTAGAACCATCAATTGATAGTATATTCTGTGATATAGTATTAAAAGGTCCATATATCACACCAAAAGTTCAATTTCCGCTTTAACATGACAACTAAATAGGGGCTGGTGGGACCGTAGAAATAGGTTTCACCAGGAGGATACTGTTAAAATAAACAGTTAATAAGAAAAAATAAAAAGGGGCGTGAAAAAAAGAGCGTGGAGCGGTTGAGAGCTTGCCTATAAATATACAAAATAAAGAGGACCCCAAATAAAAAGCATGTGTTGACCTGCAACTCAGCATCTCATACGGAGCACTAGCGTCTCAAGGTTTGTTAGTATTTAACGTTAGTTCTTTTCCCAAGCGGGCGATTTGAAGAGTGGAGAGGGAGGAAGGGGGTAGGTGGGTGTCTAGCACTCTCACTAACCGAACGAAAGGGAACAATACATACACTATTACTTCACGTTGGTTTTCTGTGAGAATGTGGTACTACCACGGGCGAACAGACCCATTCATGCTGAAACCAGTTATAGCTTCAGCTTGGCTACCTACCAAATTTCTTTCCAAGAAGAGTAACGAGCATAATCGAGCGATTAGATTTAACGGTTAGTCTTATTTATTTTTATTACCCTCCTGATATTTCTTATAAGATTCTAACGTTTTTCCACAAATTAATATATTATTTAATGATGATGTGACCTAAGACAGTAAACATGCTAATACTTTATCACCACTTGTTAGATTTATGTAAACCCGTTAATACTTCCTCACCCATTGATAGATTTAATAATTTATTTCAAATAACTAAATGTGTCGGAACGTTATTGGAAATTTTCTCCCCAGCTAGAACACAACAAACTATTTTGAAACTTTACCTAATTTAATACTTAAAGCATATTCCAATTTATTTGTCAATAAACCACCAAGCTTAGAAATCAGAACAGTTTCATAAAAATATAGCCTATTTCGTTGCCGAAAATTAATGCTTAAATTCAAAATGGATTCAAAGATACAGTTATTTTCTGCAAATAAAATTAATTACTTCCTTCTGTTGTTTCTTGATATTTCACGAACGCGTTCATGTAAATATAGTCGTTGCATTTCTTTAAACGTACTGTAATTTCGTGGGAGATTTTTCATTTCCTTTTCAATTGTGGAAATTTTCATTCCAGCGATATAAAATTCTTAGATTTACTACCTCATTTCCTGTCGGTTTATAAAGGGAACTGAAATATAAAAAGAGTTTGAATATTCATATTTAAATAAGGTAATTGTTTACTTCAGTATATTTCCTTGTATAGTATTACTAGGTACTGCCCGCGAATTCGTCTGCGTGGAATATTTACTTTGGGCTAACGGTAACATGTAGCGGAAGCCCTCAGAAGAGAAAAATACTCCGACTTGTAAACATTCTTCACTGGCACTTCGCTCCTATAAATCTTAGCATAGATAATATATAATATATAATAGATATATAACCTATAGCCTTCCTCGATAAGTGAGCTATCTAACACTGTAAGAGTTTTTCAAATCGGATCCGTAGTTACTGAGATTAGCGCGTTCAAGGAAACAAACTCTTCAGATTATAATATTAGTATAGACTTAATATTATTTTATTACGTAATTTAAAACGTATGACCCTAACAGAATAGAAACACATATCTCTAAAATAATGAAGTCTTCAGAAAAATAATATTCAGTGTAAGCAGATATTTAAGAAAACTTATTATTTCCATGAAAAAATAATTCCGGTATACAACTCCCGTAGGAAACCCGACAAATTAACCTCTCAACGAAACACAACTCCGGGCAAAAACTTTGGCGAGAACGTAATAAGGAAGCTCAAATGTCAAGGCGAGTACATTAAGCCGGTAAAGCAAGGAGTCGAGACTCCAGTCCCCGATGCCTATTTAAACTAAGTACACCTCGCGCTTCACGCAAATTTCATGCATAAAATTATTGAAGGCGCCTGCACGAGACACACGACTACCTGTCAAAACAAATTTGATGCAAAACACAAGAGGAAGCGATTCGCCTCTAGTAAGTGAAATGAAAAATTTTCATAATTTTATTCTAACTAACATTATAAAGAATGCCGATGTCTTTGTTTGTTTCGTTACCCTTGAAGAACTTAACTACTGAATCAACCATCATGAATCTTTGCATAAGCTACAGTCAAAGTTACAAAAAGGATAAAAGGTAGCTCTCATCCTGGAAAAATACTGTTTCCGTATACATTACTGCGAGCGTAGCCTCGGGTATAAGCTCATATATTCACTAAGAAATATACACTGAGAATACTTTTTTAAATTAAAATTTAGTCGTAATAACTGTCATACGACAATAACAACAAATGTTTTTGTGCTCAAAACCAAAATCGAACTTTTTTCCATCCACATATTTTTTATAATTGCTCGGCAAGGGAACAGTATTCTTGGTTATTACTGAGCAAGGTAAGTATTTAAACTTATAAGCACATTATAATAGAAACACAAAGACGATAAACAAGTGATCGGTAAAACTTCATCGATCAACGATATCATACTGATTTAGAAGTATTTCAGATGTTAGAGATCCATGAACTGATTCTTAAATATGGCAAATAAAAAAAGAGTCATTATGACAGACTTATCACGATATTTAGGGTTGTCACAACTCTACCGGCAATAGATTTCTACTACCAAATTTATATATTAGAAAGCAGAGACCGGTGAGGCTGTGGTAGCTTAATAGGCCATCATGGTGTAGTAAGATGGGAAGAAAAACGAATATATACAACAAATGTCATATATATGTCATTTATATGGTAGTCGTAACTCAGTCAATCTAAAATGTTGTGTCTTGCCATGCAGTTTAATTATGTAAAGTGGCAATACAATAATGTGTAAAATGATAATATCTATACCAATATTATAAAGAAGTAAAGTTTGTGCGTTTGTGACGTTGTGACATTGTAGGGGGTAATCTCAAGAACTACTGGTCCGATTTGAAAAATTCTTTCAATGTTATATAACTCATTTATTGAGGATGGCTATATATATCATCACGCTAAGACCAATGAGAGAGGAGCCCCAATACAGAATGTTTAAAAAACGGGGTTTTTCCTTTTGAGAGCTTACGCTGCGTCTTAGCGTTACCCCAATGTATCTATTCCACGCGAACGAAGTCACGGGTAGAGGCTAGTATGTAGATAAAAAGATCAAGGAAAGTCGTTAACTTATCTATAAAGTTCAAGATTGCCATGAGGCAATTTTCTTTTTTTTTATTTATAGTTTTCAACTTTTGACTAAATCTCTCATATTTATTAAGTTGCCAAAAATGATAAACACGGCTAATTAGTTTAGAGAGAATTGTCTCTCGAGTGCAAGTTCTAGAACCCATATACAGCTACTTGGCGACAGATTTTCAACTTGAAGGCTTTACCTAGTGAGGCGGGTAGTAAAAAAGCCTTACCAACATTCTATGGTTTTTAAAAAAACAATAGTGTCTTTATTCTTTACCTTTTTTATTAAATTTTGTACATGGAAAATTTAAGTCCTTTAGATTTAGATTCTAAAAATATGAATAATACTTGTAAAAATTAAATTAAATTTTACCAAAATATGGGTTATTTTGAAGAAATCTAGTACGCAGACTCTATTTTGTTAAATTGATAGCCTCTTAATATTTTCAGTAAAACTTTCAGAAATAATAAAACAGACTCATCACTACATATTTTAAAACAAAGTCCTCTGCCAAGTATGTCTATCTGTCTGTCTATTCGCGATAAACTCAAAAACTACTGACAGGATTTGTAAGCAGTTTTCACCTGTAGATAAAGAGATTCACGGGGAAGGTTTAGGTATATAATTTATCAAAGTTGTTTTATTAGTAAGTGACGGAACCACATCCACTAGATCCGCTAGTATTATTAGTATTATTATGAAATAATAAGTCGGAAATAATTACCACACAAAAAACGTTTGTTGAGGTGTGCGTGTAATAATTCACGATTAACTACATTTACTTAGATCTTATACATTGGGCCAACGTCTACGGAACGAACAGCCGCGCTAGCGTGAGCTCACCCGTTCGACACCGCTTGTTGATATTGAAATGATGCCTGAAATTAATATGTATGCTGTGACACGATACAATCGACTGGCAATGTTTGCGCCGAGTTTCAATAACTCGATGTTCAGGTACCTGCACGCGTTGGGAATATTAGATCCGTACAAAGGTAATTGATACGTACTCAATTCGGTGATATGAATAATGCCGTGATGATTGACAAATATAATTCCTGGAATTTATATAGCGATTTAAAGTATTATAGGTGCTGTTGTCATGTATGGATTTAAGTGTTAAGGTATAAAAGAAACGAGTGACAGAAGATTGCATGCGAATGTTAAGCTGAATATCGTTGCTTAGCAAACGACATGACGAAAGTCAATTTGACTTATTGTAGAGGAAAGTGAAGAATTTTTTTTTACCATATAGTGCATCTATCTTCACACTAATTACTGATTTGAAGACTGACCTCGTTTTGGTTGAAATGTTTATAATTTAATTATGTGGATTGAAGCATCATGAGAATATTTATCCAATAAAATTTAAAAGTAAAAACCGCTAATATAAGACATAATATCATATAAAAACATAAGGTAAAAAATATAATTTATAAGGAAAAACTCAATACTTACTTACTTTAAATCCATCTTAAGAGTATCAGTTACTACATACTAATAAACAAAGGTGACTATCACGTCTGTCTGCATTTTTGCTTGCGATAAACTCAAACACTACTAATTTTCATGCGGTTTTCAACAGTAAATAAATTTTAGAGAATATTTGTCATTTTTAAGCTATTGCATAGCTTCTATCACAGGCCTTGAGCGTGGAGACCGAATCCAAAAATTCCGTAACGAAAAAACCTAACACCAATCAAGTCTCAAACTTTTGTTTCTTATTTCAGTCACCATAAACCTATAGTTTCAATGATTATTCCTGAATCCTACATGTATTGTAAGATAATAAAAATATTTTGACCAAAAAAGAAAAAAAAATGTTTTCTTATCGGTGACTACGCTCAAAAAGTGTAACTTGAATTAATATCAAAGAAAAAAAAAACAAAGGAAAAAAAATACAGCATAAATAAAATAAATAAATAGTTATAATTGCATAAGTTAATAAAAAATGCTATGCAATAGCTTTACCGCGGCAGTCCCCGAGTGCCACATGTATTTTTTTTTTATAAAATAACTTATATTGAAAAGACAAGGGGATTTAACTTTGTAGCAATTAATCCCCAAAAAATGTGTCGGTTGTTGACTCTTAGAAATAAAGAACTCTGAAAAAAGTAAAAGTGTTTTAGAATTTCTTCGCAATAGATCATTTTTCAGATGACATTCATTCAATTATTGTAATTTGTGAAGCATTTATTTGAGCGAAACAATGACTTCAAATATTTTTATAATGATGCTGTCTTATAACATGAGTTTCATCAACACATATTTGAAATATCTCTCTTGAGAGAGTACTTTGTACAACATTTTTGGGAATTAAACTTTAAATGCCATTCTACCCCAATAACGGGCAAGGGCTTAGTTTAAATAGTTAAATGTAGTAATTTTTGGAAAACCCTTAAAGTGAAATTTGAAAACAAGAAACTAATTTTGTAATTTAAATAAAAAAGGGATAAAATGCACCAATTTCATTAGAGCATTCGAAGCGATTCGCAATCAACCACTTAACGCCAACAAAGGCAGGAAATGAAACTTTGTAAGAAATCAAGCAGTCTTAGAACTACCCACTTTCAGTGCTAACAAGAAAACTATTAGCAATTATCAGTTGCCGGGCGTTTCAATCAATTTACAAGTCGAAACAAAGAACTTCTGCAAATACTGCTACAACTTTACTTGTACCAGTATCATCATCTTAATGAGAAACAAAATAAGGTGGAAGTTTATTTAACACAAGAGTAGTGACTAAGGTTAGTGCAGCAAAAATCATGGTGGCAGGCGTGACAGCACCGCAATTTTCATTCTTTTATGCATTTCCAAATGTTCCGATGAAAACGTGGCTCGTTGTATGATTTTTAATTTGTACACCCTTAATTGCTAGTTTCGTTGTTGTTTGTGTTGCTAATTGTGCTTCAGACGGTAAAGTACGCTCATTTCTGATGGTACTGTTTGCTTTTTGGGAATTCGTGATATCAAATAACAACGAATTACGTATTTACTTATATCTGATTATCTATTTTATTAGAACTTGATACAATTATTTTACTTTAGTTGATAAAAAATAATAATTATAGTACATAGTGTTAATTTTGACAATATTGTCTGTCTCAACTGTAATTACTCTACATAATTCAAGTCATATCAATGGTCTATCTATATCTTTTGCTAATTGATTTGCATTTGTTGCATTTTATCGCAATACGAGTCCGCTTTCTTTTGGTATGATTTCAAGCTATTGGAACTTTATTAAAAAAAAAAAAAAAGTAATTCCCTTGAAAATAATATGATTAAGTAGAAATAAATGTTATGGACAAAAAGTATTTACAATGTCTCCGTATTAATTTATTCGCGCTAAAGCAGGAACTTCTTAAAATAAATCTAGCCGTGATTCAGTTAGTGAGATGAATATTTCATTACAGACCGTTTCCAACTCTGCTAAAGTCTATACAGAAGACTTTTTACTTGACAAATATTTCACGGTGGATTCATTTTACACAATTATGCACTTTGAATAAGTAAATGTGATAGGTGCTATTTTGTTTTTACATTTGCCAATCAAGTTTGCTTAGTGCAGTAATTTGTAAAGGAGAATGGTTTTCGTACTGGCTCCGATGTCCTGAACCAAACTATCTACAGACGCTCTGTGGTGCGCTTATATGCCATACAAAACGGAGAGTGGAAATCTTTGCAAGTGGATCTCTCTCGTTATTATTCCTGTTCTCATAGGCGCTTATTCATCTGTTATTTCTTTGTAACAACCTGCTTTTTCTGAGATTATATAATAGTTAAAAATTTAATTTGACTACTTGGAATTGTCTTCAAGACTTCGCTTTCTCTTATATATTTAATACAGCGCTTGATAACAAGGAAGAACTAAAACAGAATATAAGGTAATAGGGGTGATTCCTTTCTAAGAAACGTGCATTTTAACTCTTCTTTGTCCTCTCTTTTTAAAACAATAAAATATACATGCAACCTATTTGGTTTAATTTCGTGTATGAATCAATTAAAAAAATCTTATACCTTTAAACGAGCAATTCTTGTATATTTTTGTATTTGTTCATCATGTTATTCAGGATGTAGGAAACAGCGTCATCTATTTTCGTGAAACTTAGTATGTAGGTAATTTTGGGGATGATAAATCGATCTAACTAGATTTTATTCATAGAAAACTCTTTTAACTGAGTTTTTAGGCAATGAAAAATACAGCTAGAATATAAAGATAATTTTCACCACCGCTTTCAAAACAAAAATAGCTCAGATGGAAATCGATTGCTTCAAAAACGGTGTAACCCCAGTTCGAATCCGAGTGAACGCCGAAGAGCTATAAATATTTTATTTTATTCTTGTAAAAGAATCTTAATTTTATAAAACACACCTAATAGTTTATTTTAATTAAAAAATGTTTTTTGAAGAACCGAGGTCGACTCGGTCGCCCAGGTACTACTATATATTGATTACATATTTATGCCTACAATTTTCTAAATAAAAATGTTATACCGAGCAATCATCTCCCACGGTGTGACGATGTGAAATGCCTCCAATAATGTAACAAACTTACGCATCTGAGTATATAGGAATTCCCCTGATTCAATGATACGTTCCAATCCAGCCCCGGATATAGAGAAGTGACGGAGTTATAAAGACTGGAAATCAAACGTTAGCTTTTAAATCTTTTGATACATGCAATGACAGGGCAGACTGCGGGAAATGGACCGGGAAATCGCTTCCGTTTGTGGGAAAGTTGCAGCTCTTTGCCAGAAGAAAAATAAACATTTTTTTAATAGACTTAGGTTTTGCCTGTAGGTTTCATGTTATACTATTTATTGTCTAATTCTGAGTTAGTATGAATCAATTTCCATTGATAGTGAATTATAAATTTGGACATACTCAAAACTTTGGACAAACTATAAAACATTTACCAATATATGACAATACGTACATACACTATCATTTTTATAACGTTATCTTAGCTACATATGATCTTATATTAGCGGTTATTGGAGATTATTCTCACCTGATCTTAAATGATCATGTGGACTAAGATTGTAGACACACCCAAAACAAACATTTGTAGGTGGTAGAGTCAAGGTGAAGCTATTACTGGCTGCAGCATGAGTAGGTGAAGTAACAGTGCTTGTATTGTTGCATGTCGCTCAGACAGTGAGCGCGCCAGAGGCCCACCTCTCCTCACCTTACCACTCTTCTCTTGCTCTCCTCCCCCATCATAGGCTGGCAACGCAGTTACGACACCCCTGATGTGATCTCATGATCACATCACCAGGTGGCCCCCTGTTCGTTGGCCTCTTATGATATAAAAAAAGACCCGTAGGTTTTTGGCGACAGGTTTATGACTGGAGTTTTGTAGATAGCAAGGCTTAGAAAAGGCTCTACCATGCTATGGTTTCATCGCAATTTACTCCACCAAAAGCATCAGCTCATTTGTAATAATGATTGCTAAAGAGACTAATGTAATTCAGTCAAATATAACTTCTGTATTCGTAATATTTAAAAATAAAAATATTTTATAAAAGAACGTCCCTAAATTTACTAACCGTCATGTTTTTGAGGCCTAACAAAATGAACACTTCTCGCCCATAAACAATAATCACTAAAACCATGATTTCTAAGATGTGTCTGGAAATGTAGAAACTTGTTACACTGTGGAGAAGTGCCGCAAATAGGTGTTAAGATCTCTGACAAAGTCACAAACTTCATTACCTCTAGTAAAAGAATTACTTTGTATATTCAGAGCTTTTAGTTGACAATACCCAACCTTGGATACAGTTTTCAGATTGAGTTATGATTAAGGTTATCCTACTAAGTGCATACTACTATTTCACAAGTAGGTTTTTAAGTGTCGGTTTGAGGATGGTATTATATATGGAATTACATATATCTGAAGTAGTCTTTGGCTCGTTGAGATTCAACTACTAATAAATGCATACACAGGCGCGTGAAAATTTTTCCCGCGGGAAAGAGACCGCTTGCAAAGACATTTAATAGCAATCATTCGTGACTTCAGGTACTATACGCGCTTTTCTGTATTCAATCCTGCACACTCCAATCGCGGAAGTAAAGTTTTTTTTTTAGTTAAAGTCTAAATTTGTTGGCCTAGATATAGGAATTTAAAATCTTCCTACTAACAGAAGTGTATGTGAACAAACGGGTGTTCATATGCAGCAGACTCTACTATTATTTTTAGAGCTAGAGACTAATATCTATATAATATTATATTGATAATCTACGATAAATAAATACATTTTATGTAAACAAATTTAAATACGTATATCTCTTATTTGTAATTTATAAGACGTAAAACAGCTGGACACTATACCATATTTTTTTGTAAAGTTGTTTTTTATATTATCTATGTTACTTACCACTAAGCTGTACTCTATCTAGCACATAAACTTCTATGCCATACAACAGATAGTCACGACAATTGGTATAAATATATATTTAAATATAGAGAATATTTTATGCTATCCATTTTCATATAACTCGCTAACTTACAGGGTACAGCTAATACAATGGATTATTAAAATCCAACTTCGATACTAATTTACAGTAATATACGACAAAAAAATATTTACAATAAATCATAAATTCTTTAAGAAATAAATAATGTATGTAATTATCTAATGAACAAAGAAATAAAATTACAAACCGGAGACAAATTCATGGAACATTATTCAAAGTTATACCAAAATAACAGACGATAATTTCGCCTCTAGAAACGATTAAGATTTACCTTTCATCGCTTACGTAATCAAAATACAATTTTATTACCCCGGGGCCTTAATTTTGTTAATTAAAATTGAGGTAATTGAATAAAACGAAGCATCAAATAACTGAGATACTGGTTTTTGCATAAAAAAAGCATTATATATCAGTCGGTGTCTCGCGATTTTAATCACTTTTATTAAAATTGTTTGACTATATTCCGTATTAAATACGACTGAGGCGCACTTTTTTTTCGACCTGACTATAAGCTGTTGACCTAACGGGCTTTAACAGCTTCTCCAGGCTTTTAGACCGAGTGCTAAGGGCGATAAGCACGAGCGTGCCACAGTGGTTGAACCTCGGCCTAGGCTGATGCCCTGGATACAGCGCGAATCAAACTGAACTAAACATCTGAGCAAAAACTAACTATATGTATGTGCAATTACTTTAGTGAGACATATATGCCATACCTTCATAAGTGTCAGTCACACGAAGGCGTACATGTATATAAAGTTTGATAATTTTGACTAAGTCTAATCACTAACCGAAAAAGGAAAAGGGTTCCTAACCTTACAGTGTGAGAGGGCACGTGTGTGAAACTATTGAATGCGGTGTCACTGTATCACGCTAATAGCATGCTGGAAGGCTCGTATCCGGGGATCAAAACTAGGCTTGAGATGCTGCCGAGGGAAGCCGCGACGAATGTGTGGGAGCGAAGTTAACCGCCCAATCACGGCAGCGTGATCAGCGGTTTCGCGGGAGTAAGTGCGAACATACTTAAAAAGTTGTTGCTGTGCAAATTATCGCAGCCGTTACATCATGTTATAGGCGCACGGAATGATGTCTTCCTTATATAGAACTCACATACACATTCACAATTTAGTTTCTTTTGGTAATTCGCGGTTTTCATTGGGTACGATTGGTTATTACGAGCATTGCATTGCAGTGTCTAATTCTAAATCAACAGACTGGAAGCCAGTCACTAACCCACATAATTTTAGTGTTTGATAGACACTAAGACGGGCTTAACAGAATAAAATTCGCTTAATAACCGCAATTTACGCAAACTATATGCAATGCGAAGCGAAATTTACCACTTTGTTATAACTAAACAAAGATAATTAAAACCGGGTAAAATTACAGTATTTTAATATGAAAAGAAAAATAATAAAAATATGTAATCAGCCGAACTCGAGGCCGGATCTTGAACTTTTGAGTTCGCAAATTAACCAGAGAGGCGGGGTAAGCGGGGCCTCTTCAAATATTTAATTTTATTCCATTAAAACTAACTAGTGAAACGTGAAACCGGAGTAAGTTTTCAGGGATTTTTTTATTAACTTTAATTAAGATCCGATTTTAATCACCAAAAAATATTATACCTATGAAACTAGGACTTTTCAATCTTATACGTAAGCATATTCTCGCACGCATTTAATAGCCATACGAATATGAGTCAATAACGATATAGAAACGGGGAATTGAATATTCTTAAGCTGACACTTTGACTTTGACTTTGACACTGTGTTGGTAAATTTTCCACCGTCTACAGAAACACTAGTCTCAATTAAAATAACTCTCATATCAAATCAAATCAAAAATTCTTTATTCAGTTTAGGCCCTAATAAGGCGCTTATGAATGTCAAAAACTACCACCGGTTCGGAAACAACCCAGCCATCGAGAAGAACCGGCAAGAAACTCGATTGGGTACTTTTTTTTTACATACATTTAAATACATCATACAGCTTACAGTGGATGCACAGAGAGGAATCAATTCCAGACATCACTATCGTTCACATACTGATCCACTCTATAATATCCTTTTGACACGAACACCCGCATTACATGGCGCTTAAATTTGCAGTCCGGCAAATCAGTAACATGTTTTGGGATTTTATTGTAAAACCTAACACTGTTACCTAAGAAACTATTACTGATTTTACTAAGTCTGAAACATGGTCACGACCTGTTTATTACAGTTTCTAGTATTTACATTATGCCGGTCTTTTACTAAATTCAGTTTTTCAAAATTTTTACGGACATACATTAAATTATCAAGAATGTATTGGGAGGGTAGAGTTAAGATACCGAATTCCTGGAATTTCGTTTTTAATGATTCGCGTGGTCCCATATTATATATTGCTCGAACTGCCCGTTTTTGTAATAAAAATATGGTGTCTACCTCAGCAGCCGTACCCCACAGCAGAATACCGTAAGACATTATGCTATGGAAATAAGTGAAGTAGACTAACCTAGCAGTGGCAATATCTGTAAGCTGGTGAATTTTCCTTATTGCGAATGCAGTAGAACTTAATTTGCTCGCCATATTTTTAATGTGAGGCCCCATTGTAATTTGGAATCTAATGTAATTCCCAAGAATACAGTATTGTCAACTAACCCTACTAGATTCCCTTCGATCTTGATTCTACTATCAACCTGTCTAACATTGGGTAAAGTAAATCTTATACATTTCGTTTTATCTGCATTTAACAATGAATTATTCAACGCAAACCAATGACAAATTTCATTTAAAGTATTATTCAGATGCCCAACCTCTGAATCTATCCTTTTCACTTTAAATATTAGAGAAGTATCATCCGCAAAAAGCACCATGTCAGCAGAGTTGTTAACCACTAGCGATAGATCGTTTATATATATTAAAACAAGTACATACGTAAGTACATAAAGTATCGTGTTCTAGTAAATTTACTTCAAATATTATTCGAGGCGATGACAGCTTGGTTAAAAGCGTGCTAGGATACAGCGTCGATGGATGTAGGCTTGAATCTCTGCATCTTAATCTGATCTTCAGATAAAGGAAAACTTTGCGATGAAATCACCATTTTGTGAGCCTTTTTTTCTAATTGTGACTATTTAGCTACTTTTCTTATAACATATAAGGCAAATGAACAGGCGGGTCACATGATGTTTAGTGATCACGCCGTCCATAGAGACTAGCAACATCAGGGGAGTTGCAAGTGCAATGCCAGCTTGTATTTGAAAGTGGGGGGAAGGGGTAGAAGGAAGAGTAAGGGGGAGCGAGGAGAGAAGTGGCCTCCGGTGCACTCGCTGACTGAACGAAACACAACAATGCAAGCACTATTACTTCACGTCGGTATTTCTGTGGGTTGGGTGGAACTACCCCGAGGCGAGCCGACCCATTCATGCTGAAACCAGTAATAGCTTCAGCGTGCCTATAACAGCTACAAATTGAAATACCATCAAATTAAAAATCTGTCGCCAAGCACCATGTGGTATGTATAAACCAAAATATATTTATTCAAATTAGGCCCAGAGAAGACACTTATAAACGTGAAAGCAACCACCGGTTCTGAAAAGAACTCAGTCATCGAGAAGAACCGGCAATAAACTCTAGCTGTATTTATTATCTCTGCATGCCATATATTTTTAAAATACATAAATAGTTACTTTTATGTTTAGTGGATTCGCAGAGAAGGGCTTCATTTCCAGACGTCACAATCGTTCGCATATTATTCCACCCTATTATAGCTTTTAAACGTTAAAACTCGCTTGACATGTTCTTGAACTCACTATTTATAAGATATTCAACTTAAGGCTATGTTTTTTTTCTCGAACTGACTACGCTATTGACCTAACAAAGTCTTAACAGCTTCACCGGACTAACAAGGCTATGTGATCCCTACCTCTGTACTACATATTCATCGCGACATTTTCTTTTACCAAAAGCTGCGACTGATCTTCAAATTATGGATTATAGATGGCGTTAAACTGTAATTTACTGGTAACATAGAAATATCAAATATTTAAGACAACAATATTTATCAACGTAGTACGTAACATGACCTAATAGGTGGGTGCTAAAACAAATCTGACCGTCACAAACGATTGTACGAAGGCGCGCACAATCGAATTTGAACCTTAAGCACTCCATTAAATAATTCAGATAAAAAAATCGAGATAGAATGAAATTCATATCAGAAATTGTCTAAAAAACTTATCAATCCATCAATTATTATAAAAACGAATGTGACTTTGTGTATTTTTTTGCTTGTTACAAGTTCACACCCTAACTAATTAATCCATTATCATGTATTATTAAATATAATTACATATAATTACATATATTTATATTATATATATTTAATGAATTACCTAAAGAATTACGGGATATTGAATCTTTAAATATATTCAAAATAAAACTGAAGTTGTTTCTGAAGGACAAATATTTTGATGTATAATTAATTGTATACTTTTTCCTATATATATTATGCTTTCTACATAAGTACATACAACATAAGAAATACTTTATTTTGAAAGAATGTTTCTTTATCTAACCCTGGATTAGCTTAACGATTACTAATTATTAATGTTTTATTTTTAAGTATCAATAAGTGAACTATGTTCTTTGAGAAAATAAATCCTTCTTCTTAGGTGTACAAAAATGGTCATAAGGTATCTTTTAACTTGAAAAATTAATGTTGACGACCGAAGTCGCGAGCAAAAGCACTAACTAGTAAACTAGCACCTGTGATCTTCTCTTTATCTGTTGTAAATGAAAATTTCTCATCAATACTAAGAAATACATTACATTTTATTTATTATTGTGGTATATTATGTTACATCTGGGTTAGTAAGCTTAACTGAGTTTTCAATAGGATTACAAGCGCTATATACACTTTTAAGCGACAGGTAACAGACAAAGCTCTGCTAATTTTAGACGTATGTTCCCCATCTCTCTTGGATGTACAATTTTAGCCTAAAATTTACATATTATGATATTCATAATATACGTTACTTATTAGCTTAAGGTATGTTAATGTTTTTGAGCTAGGGTATCTCAACCTGCCCATACAATAGCCGATTTGAATATGGCCTGACCTGATTCTCCCTAATTTTCCTGATAAAATTATTTTTAGAACCTGCCTTCTGGAAATTAATGAGGTAACTAGTTATATCCACGATTTCGTCTACATTTACTATTATTTTAACAATATGTTTATTTATAAGGGATAAAACAAAAAAAAAATTATAGCAGAAATGTACTTTTCTTACACGATTTATTTGTAAATAATTTTATATTTATTTATTTCCCCTCTCCGGAGCGTGCACACCATACCACTTACCCCACTTTTTTACGGCAAGACATCATCGAATGCTTAGTGCTTATCAACATCATAGTTTTGCAAAACTTCAGTTGCTTTGTATTAAACTAGCGGGACTAGTAAACGTTGTCCCGCCCTAATAATATTTAAAGAAAAAACAAGACAAATTATACATCTAAACGTTATGTGATTTCTTGTATTTTGTGTTTATTATAGATACGATATACATACATATATACGAATGTGATATATCTTTATTATAAATTTCTTCTGTGCGTGTGTATGTCACTAAACTCATCCTAAACAGCTGGGCCAAATTTGATGATTTTTTTTGTGCGTGTTTCAGTGGGTCCGAGAATTATTTAGATTTAATTGAACTCAATAGGTGGCGCTGCGGTTGAATTTTATTTATTTTCAAGGCAATACAACGTCCGCCGCGCCCGCTAGTATAAGTATAAAACATGTCGCATATGTTATACCGGTGTATGAAGGATTACCATATTAAATTTCATAAGGACCCGTCTAGTATTTGTTTTAAACACAACAATTTTAAATACAACGGAAGTGTGTTCTATTATTGATATGGAAAACCATTAGATTTATGAATATACAGTACACTGAGATGCTTACGACATGAAATTATATCAACTATAAGTTAAATGTACATCTATTTTAATAAGCATGCATATCAGGAAATTCACTATTGATTTACGTTCATACTATTGACTACATGAGGAATGTTACTATTGACTGGTTACTATTTACCCCGTTCTGAATCACCATTTCTTGAAGGTATCAGCTGTTCATGCATCCTGTTGCATTATTAGTGGCTGTCAGCTTTGGCTATATATGGTAAAGGGCAACCAACGACGAGATACTGGGCATCCTTGCTCAGACAGTTGGGCTAATCACATCTACAGATAATGCGTAACTGTATTCAGTATTGCATTTCTGTGTTGGCTAACACTTTTATTCGATTGGTCTTAGTGAATTGATCCATAATTGAAACCATAACCATAACCACCACTATGGATGACTTCATACTTCTACATGGACGCCATTTTGTCTTTACCCAGACATGTTATTAATTAACAAAATCCGGTATAAAAATTTTAACGGTGCTTCGAGTATGGTGGTGGAGATTTTTCGGTTTCATCAATTTTTAATGTTCACCGCGAATTAGGCGTAAATGAAATAGGATGTTGGGCCGCTCGCCACGCAACGGCCCTACAGGGTGCTGTAAAACAGCAGTTAAGCGCTGTAAGCGACCCGCATTCGCGTACAGAATAACCCCTGTATATTAAATATAAATCCCGGAATTAGTCTTTACAAAATAACATGTGATTATCGTAAACAACTAGGATTTAGGTTCATTGCTTTTTTTATTTAAAAACTGATATACAACTACAAAAACTGATTGTACACATATCAGTCAATTTTTTTTTAAATGCCGTCTCTGCTGTCATTGTTATTTGTACTTTTGTCGTAAATATTTGATATTTTACACGTTATCAGCAAATTTGTTTTCAGCGCCATCTACATTCTAATATATACTTCGAAACTATATATTTCATATTTCTTAATTCTGAAATGGAAATGGTCTTGCAACTTTTACATATTGTGCTGCTCTGAAAGTAAATATAATTGCCAAAGATCAATTGTATAACTGTTTAAATAACAACAAATACATTATATTCTTTTCTTGATATAAATGCCTTTCAAAGTAAGAAACTTTAAGATTTCTTATTTACCAGGTCTCCTACGAATTCTCATTTTATTCGTTGCGAAGTATCGAGTCCTAAATACGTTGCTCATTTTTTTTTTTTAAATAACTACGCTATTGACCCATCAAGGTCTTAACAGCTTCACCGGACTATTACGTTACTCATATTGCCAGTAATCTGTTAAAGAATTGACAACAATTCGAGTAGAAGAGTACCTAAGAAGAGATAGCAGTCTAAGAAACATAGTATAAGACACCGGAATGTTGTATGAAGCTGGAATTAATCGCATGTAGAAAAAGGGGTTCATTAGAAAAAGAGTCATTCAGTGAGAATTTGTGATGGCTATTTGCTTTCTCCATAATTAAGTGGTAAAGTGAAGAATCGATAGGGTCAAAGAGTATCGACTGGCGACCACGCATTGACACAGTATGAAGAAATTAGTCACAATTGGAACCGACGACCTGGTAATAAGGGTTACGAAGACACGAAGGATGCAAGCAACGTAAGGGCAGCCGTTGAAACGTTTCTTGGTACAGTCTGTGTACAACAATGCTCGTCTTTCTGTTAAATACCTGTATAAAAAGCTAGCAATTCGATTATATAGCAAGTGTAAGGAGGTACTTGTACAAAGAGTTGTATTTTTTTCACCAAAAACTAAGCATTTCGGTTGACGACAAAAAATTGACGTCTTTCTGAAATGTGTCTTCGTAATAATATTAATATTTCGACGGAAGATTTTTATTTACTTTTAAAAGAGAAGGATGATTAAATTTTAAAAAGCATTTTTGAAATTATACTGTTTTAACTCGTTAGAGAAAAGTGATGAGAGTATTTTTTTTCATTCACGGAAAACAGACACCCTAATGTTATTACGATGCGCGAGCACGCCGTCACGAAAAACTGATACCCTGAAGTTAGTTATAGTCAACATTTTGTTTCTTTGTTTGTTGTTTGTGCTTCTTTGTATTAAAATTTTCAATGTAATTAATACCTTTTTTTCTACTGTTATTGTCGTTTTTTCTACAAACGTAGAATAAGGCGAAAGAAAACATTTTTGAAAAGATTTTTATCTTGTTACGCCAAAGAAGTATAACTTCTAACGCATATACATAAGTACACACACACTTTTTTATGTTTTTAATCTTTACTATTTAACAATCAATTTTATACATCCCGTAGTACAAGAATTGGACGAATAGTGAAATCGAGTGTTACCAAGTTAGGACGTGTATCAACGGTGGTAAATGATTTGATAACCATCGAAAAAGAAAGAATTACTACTGTTATGTATTATGTTATAACGTGATATTGTGTATGTATGTGATATAGTCCGATGAAGCTGTGAAGATCTGTCAGGTAAATATCGTACACTGTTAAAAAAAAAGAATAACTATTCATTTATTTTTTCTCAAAATATCAAACGTCCTGTAGGGCGTGTCAGACATATGTGACTTGGCACGGAACGTGTTAAAAGAACGTGAAGCCATCATATTGCTCCTAAAAAATATAAACTTTTACTGATCAATGGCTTTATATACATCCATTTTTACGTATGTAACATGCTGAAATGTTTCTCCAAGAACCTCATGATGACAAGAACATAAATATACCAGTGAACCTGTAACGTGCTTACACATAAATTCCTTACCACTCACAATTGATTCCGACGCCCATCCGAAACCACAAGGGGACTCACGCCACACTTTATCTCACCGTTGCCCATAAAAATAGGGGGATGAACCAAACAAGTCTGTAACGTCTTGCTAAATGAATAGTCTATGGAGACTCATAAATAAGCAGGGGATACACTAAAGGCAGATAAGCGGGGATCTATCGAGCTTATATAGCACTTGGTGTATGAGCCAGCCCTTATGGTGCGATTTATGAGGATATACCTGAGGGAACAATGCTCACCTTGTACAGCTAATAGTCTGGATATGAAAATACTGGATTGGTTAGACATTAAAACTTAATATAAAGTTCATTGTTAGACTTTTGGAAGATATTCAAATGAGGCTGAATTATTATATATATTATGAATTATTATTATATTTATATCATAGGAGGCAAATGAATAGGTGGGTCACTTGATGTTAAATGATCACCACCGTCCATAGACACTTGCAACATCACGGGAGTCGCAAATGTTACCAACCTGTGTTGAGGGATGGGGCGAAAAGGAAGGGAAGAGGAGAGGGGGAAAGTGAGGAGAGGCGGGCCTCCGGTATTCTCACTGACCGAACGAAACACAACAATGCTTTTTTTATATTTTATACTTATTTGAAATTGATACTTCACGTCGGTTTTCTGTGGGTCGGGTGGTACTACCCGGGGCGACCCGACCTATTCATACTGAAGGCAGTAATAACTTCAACGTGGCTCTGTTACCTACAAATTCCTCTAATATACATGTTATATTTATTTTTGTGAGAAATACTATATCTTCTAATATATATTAACATAAAATAGGCAGAAATTATAATAAACAAATGAATTAAATAGAAAGTTAGAATGATTACGTAAATAACAAATATTGATTTATTTGGGAGACGATTGTAATCCGTCAATAGTTGTTTATTTTCTAGCTATATATTTAGTATCTAATACTTATTTACAAAATTTCTAATCATCTACAATATTTTCATTCACTGATAACTAAAACATAGGGAAAAGTTTTGAAAAAGAAGAAGATAAGATTATAGATTCTCAACTGAAGAGGTAACCAGCGAGATAGACAGAATTTTCTCGCTAACGCCGCCGCCATGCTTATCTGCTTAATGTCTATTTACATAACAATAAAAGTATTAAAAAAGAGAGACACACTAGATACAGATGGTTCTAAAGCGTCACATACACCAAAGACATTGCAAACTTTTTAGTTCGTGTCTAAGTTATGTGTGCAAAGTCCATACCGAGTTGTTGTATTATGGAAGAGATAGGACATTAAATTAAACAGTTCTAAAAATTCTACTGGAAGATACCAAGCAAATATCACCTCTTGAAAATTATAATTCACATTAGAATAAATATTAGCACAAAATACAATGAGCAAATGAAACCGCATTCAGCATTGTGGAAACAACAGAACAACGTGCGCCACAAATCCAGTTCAAATTCCGATTGTTTTGCGTGCGAAGCCAGCTGGATATAGATCATGGTGAATTAGGCGATTATTTCAAATTAAGCACAATATACCCGGCTGAATTGAAGAGGCTTCGTTCTGTACAATACGTATATTAATAGAGGCGCTTAATCCCTACGTATTACGACTTGGCGCAAGTCATCGTCATATCGTGTTTTTATAACATATATTTTTTTAACTTTATTTTTGGCAATCAATCTTTTAGATTATTGCTGCCACTGTCGCGTAGTAGTCAATAATATTACAAGCGTCGTGCAATCATTTCAATATTAAGCGTCGTGTGAGTCAATATTCTAACAAGATGGTGGATCGATCCCTTGTTAGAATATTCCAGGGAGTTTTTGTGGCATCTCAGAATTTCATGCTCCGTGGTATTATTTTCCGTTCTCTTCACTCATGCACAATAAACTAACTATTGTATATTACGTAAAACACCACCAAGTTTACAAAATATAGAGTCCAATAACACAAGATTATGAATAAAATATAAAATCCACTACGTGACAGACTAAGGTCCCGCCAAAAACTCCTTTAATATATTAGCGGTATTAACAATAAAATTAAAAACCACTATATATTCTCATAAAAGTTTACAAATTATACTACATTGTAATAAACATTACTAATATTTTTAAATGTCCAATAAGATAAGCTTCTATGGATAAAAATGTATGTGTTCATTGCAAGCTTTAACAATCGTTATTGGTGTTTACGTCCAAGTAAATATAGTACTACCAAAGTAAAAGAGAAGGTGCGCTAATTGTTTTAATAGAAGGATACATTACACACTAGTGGTTATCCAGTAGTTGAAAGTCATAATTGGAGAAATTCGTCAAGATCCCATACATGTTTTCTTAAGAACGCTATAGCTTATTTACAAAACTCTCAGATACGGTGTCAACATTTGTGAACTACATTCCCACGCGCGATGTGTATAAATAATAATATTTCCGTTTAGAAAAAAGTAAATGAAACGTGACTTGCATAGGAATTAAATTACTCACATTTGTGTATTCATATCGCAGCTATTAGAACTAATTTGTGGCGAATACCAAACTCTTCAAAATGCAATTTATTACATATCACGAAATTAATTTATATTAATAGCAAAAATAAGCTTTAAATCGCTTCCGCTTATAAATTACAACGCAAAAGTACAGGAGAATAAAGCGTATTAATTTGGTAGGATGCCGCTAAGAGGATAATCTGCGGTAATTAGAACTGCACATTGAAAGCAGAATCGTTCTTAAGAAACTGTTACACGAAGATTACAAACTGTAATGAATAATTTTACATGCGCCGTTTGGACAAATTCCTGTTGGCTGCAATTTTCGGTAAGGCACTAGAAATATACTTATTAGAGTAGTCCGGTAAAGCTGTTAAGACCTTATGGTCAATAGCGTAGACAGTTCGAGAAAAAAAATTATATTACTTAAGCATGATTGATGGACAAACATTCAGACATATAAGCACTTATGAAATACTAGTTTCTGACCGTAGTTTTATTCGCGTTCATATATATTTGTATAGGTATACCACAGCAATAGTACCTTTTTCTAGATGGAAAATACCGTGTCCTTTTCTGTAACCATAGTAATGTAAGTTAGTATATACTAAATTTCATAAGTTAGGTAGTTAAAACGTGAAACAGGGACAAACAAATAAACAAACTAATATTTTCATATATATATTAATATTTTATTTATTTATCATACATATTTATAAACTAATATATTCAATTATTGCATTCAAATTCAAAATCAATATTTTTTTATTCAGTTTAGGCCCTAATAAGGCGCTTATGAACGTCAAAAACTACCACCGGTTCGGAAAACAACCCAGCCATCGAGAAGAACCGGCAAGAAACTTTATAGTGGATTTATAGTGGATGCACAGAGAGGAGTCAATTCCAGACATCACTATCGTTCACATACTGATCTCTATAATATCCTTTTGACACTAAAACCCGCTTGACGTGGCGTTTAATTTGCAGTCGGTAACATGTTTTGGGACTTTATGATTACAATGATATGACATATGTATGACATACATTAATACAAGTGTCTGTTTGTTAGTCTATCTATCTGTCTGTCTGTTTGTGTGAACACGTATCACTGCTAAAATGCTGGGTTCACAATAAAACCACACAACCAAGAAATTATAAAGCATATTTTCGAGTATAACTAAGTCTTTATTTCATTAGAATCAATTTACTCTATCAAAAGTTATTGTAATTTAAATGACGACGCGGAGTAAGTACGAGAGAAAAGTAGATAAGTAAATGGACTTAATACATTCAGATGATTTTATTAATAACTGTTTTACATAAGAATCCACGCGAATGAAGTCGCGGGCACTTGTAGTATTTCATATAATTCATACTTTTATTCCAGCTGCCTTGGCCAGTCTCAGGTCCGTTCCCTCGGCGTGGTAAGTCCGTTCTCTCGGCGTGGAGCCCTTGAGTGTGACAACATTACACATATCACCTTCACACACGTGCACGCATAAACGCTTACACATGAAAGTGGAAGGATTTTATATTTTCCCTTATCAAACTGAAATAGTTCAGAAAATTATCCGATATGAAATATATATAAGAGTTGTTGAGGTATATATGCTTGGTACCCATATATGTTCCAACAACTCATGTATGTATGAATAGATAGTTTAGCTTAGGTTAGCTCAGACAGGTCGCGAATCGCATGTATCAGGCAGCAGCCCAAGCCGAGGTGTGCCGTGCACCCTTGAGCTGGTTGTCAAATAAAATCGCCTGAGTGCCTTATGTGCTCGGCTTAGTAGTCCGGTGAAGCTGTTAAGACCTTGCTGGGTCAATAACGTAGTCAGATCGAAATAAAAAAACCTTGGCCAGCCAATCTTCTAGATTATTACTGCCATTGTAGAGTAATAAAATTACAAGTGTTTTACGTTTACGTTCTAACAAGATGGTGGCCCTCTTTTTAGAAATTTCCAGAAAGTTTTTGTGGCATATTAGAATTCATGCTGTTGTGGTATTATTTTCCATCAATTTCTCTTTTGCACGATAACCGAATTTCTCACCTAAATGTCACAAATATTATAGCATATAGAGTCAAACAACATAAGATTATGAATGAAACATAAAAGCCACTATATGCCAGTTTATGACCTAGCCCAAACTCCTACCTGTATAATCATTTCAATAGGAATATTAACCTTAGGCTGTCTATTTAATATTCCTCCCATTTCTTTTTTTAGATTTCTCTCAATATAATTCTCGAATGTTCTCAATGCTGAGTTATACATAGCGAGGCTTATCTTTTTTTTTTTTTGAAGAACATATTTACTACGAACTGCGTAGTTTGATATTTTTTTAAGAAAATGTAGTCACGAATTTTAAAAGATGATGTGGGCTGTAAATTTCTTAAATGTCACGTTGAGTGACTTTCCACTTTAGCGTCTGTATATGTATCCCCTTAATTCTTTTAAATATTATAGAAAACGTTATTTTTTTTTTTAACTTTATTTTTGGCAATCAATCTTTCCGATTATTACTGCCATTGTCACGTAGTCAATAATATCACAAACTTCGTGTGATCATTCCAATATTATGCATCGTGTGAAACCATATTCTAACAAGATGGTGGATCCCTTGCTAGAACCTTCCAGGGAGTTTTTGTGGCATCTCAGAATTTCATGCTCCGTGTTATTATTTTCCATTCACTTCACTTATGCATAATAAACTAACTGTATTACGTAAAACACCACCAAATTTACACAATATATAGTCAAATAACACAAGATTATGAATAAAATATAAAATCCACTACATGACAGACTAAAATCCCGCCAAAAACTCCTAAACGTTATTTTCTATCTGGAATTAATGCCATGCGTCATGAGTGTGTCGGTCGCGCTTCACTAACATGTCAAGGTCATCGGTGACGCGAAACTATAAGTTTTTCCCCTACTAAAAATTGCTCAAGCGAAATTCACTTAAAAGAGAGACGATGTGAAGATTCTTAGATAGCTTTTATAAATCAAAAATTTCAAGACATCAAAAAGGTGATTTAATTGATCAGACACTTTGACGCTACACTAATAAGATTGCGAAGCCGGGATGTGTCGCTAAATAAGATTAGTTATTTGGTTTGTTTCGTTTAAAAAAATTTTAAATGAATTTGTACGTATCAAGTTATTTTTTTCTTTTCAACATTGAATTAAGTTATTTTCTCTATCATATAAATAGGCAGTAAATGCCTATAAGTAAGATTTCAACTGTAGAGTAATTCCTTCTAAATGGGTGTATTTGACTGTCTTAGTGTAAATCATGGCGGTGCTTCGATTAAATAAAAAAATTTTAACTATATATAAAACCCGTAACCCGCGTTGCTTATATGCAAATAGACCAATTTATTAAAGAACTTCTATTCCAGTAAATTCCTCTTCTTGGGTATGTAAATGCTACATACAATAACTATAGTTAGTCGAATTACTATGCCCTGTCTGTAGTAATGCCGACTGGGAATCCATTTCATAGTATGATGTATGTACGTTTGGACTGTCCAGTTAGCAGCGCTTACAGCTAAGTGCTATACGCGCTTAGGGACTAGCATATGGACTTAGTATCCCAACTCATATTATAAAGGCGAAACGGCGTTTGTTTGTTGAAATAAAAACTTAGTTACGCGTGTTGGGCTTAATTTTTTTGGCAGGTGATAAAATGATGACTTCGTATCATGGCATGCTAGTAAGCATGACCGATATTGTGCTTGTACACCTAATATTGATATTGTGTTTTGATATTGAGCAACCCATCATGTATTTGATGAACTCATAAATTTTATAAAAATGTATATAATTCTTGTTCGGAGTGGCTATAAATGTGGAAGAGAGATTAGTGATGATAATTTCAATTTACAAATTATGACTTTTAAAATGTGATCATAAAGTCAAAACTCGACTACTGGTTCGGAGAACACTTCAATTACCGAAATGAACCGTTGCAGAATTCGATTTGGTTAATCTATTTTATTTTGTATATTTCTTTATTTTAATCCCATAAAACACCATGAAATAATTCACTCTTAAGATTTCAAAGTAAAATTAGCTTGACAAAGCGATATCGTTTTTTGAGAACTTATTGTGGAACCTAACACAATTACTTAAACACTTTTATTGGTTCTTCTGAACTTATATGATTTACATATATAGGATAGCTACCTTAATTTCCGAGACCAAAATATACATCAAATTATCAATTGTATTATAGCGTATTTTTGTATTTATATAAGAATATTGATTTTGATAGGTTTGATAGGCCACACTGAAGCTATTACTGGTTTCAGCATGAATGGGTCGGCTCGTCCGGGATAGTACCACCCCTCTCACAGAAAGCCAACGTGAAATAACAGCGCTTGCATTATTGTGTTTCGTTCGGTAAGTGAGAGCGCCGGAGGCCCACCTCCCTTCCTGTTTCCTTCTTTTTTTTTATTGAAGCACGACAAAGTGACTGCACTATGCCTGATGGTAAGCATAGTATAATCCAAAAACAGTGGCGACCACCGAGAGACAGATTATCCATCGTCGGTCGCCGCTGTCATGCCGGCCATAATGACGAAAGTCACCCGGTACTGGATATGCACAGGCTGATCCCGAAACGCGACGCGCAAAAGCGAGTCACTATGATGGGCTTTTTCGCCATGTACATGGTGGTTGCGACCCAGTCGGACTGTAAAACCCTACCACCCCGCTATCGCCATTGCCTCGTTCGTTGATCAGCAGGGTGCACCACGTGCAGGTGAGGTTGGCTTGGGTGTCTCAAGTCTTAAGATGTTATTTGACACCCCTTACACCGCAAAGTTCTTTCCGTTTCCTTCCCCTCCCCCTCTCCCATATATACAGGCTGGCAACGCACTTGTGACTTCCCTGATGTCACTAGTGTCTATGGACGGTGTTGATCACTTTACATCACGTGACCCACCAGTTCGTTTACCTCATTTGATATTTAAAAAAAAAGTTTATCGAGTCCTGACTCTTTCTATCTATGATAACATATCCATATATACGGTTACTTACGCAATTAAATATTCCCCAACTAATTCTGCATATTAATTAATATCAATCTGGTGAAATTTGCGCATCGTATGGTGCTTGAAAAAAATGTAATTCAATTAAACGTAATACTTCAGCCCTGAAGTGCACCGCGATCGGAAAAGCGTACAGTTTTTCCGATATTCATTTAATTATATTTGATGCGTTTAAATACATAGACTTTTTATGACTAGACGTGATAGAATGATATAGCATAGGAGGGCGTCTAGTCTAGTCCAGTCTGTCTTAGGAGTGCTACCACGACGCATATATCAATAGACCCATTGCTGACACATTCTTTTGTTTGTCATATTTTACTATTTGTCAATGTAAATTACTTAAGGTAGTGTGTATGTTCATTTACAAAACATTTTAAAAAAGAACTTTTTTTCGATAAAAAAAATAAAGATCAATAAGAATATACCCATACGTATGTACATGCATACATAAATTAATTTATATTGTTTTCAATTATTGTAAGTGAGTAATAAATCTAGTTAAGTTTCTAGCCTCTTATACTTTTAGTTCCGTTTTTTTTTTTGCAATGGTCACTTTTAATTGCAATATCGATATATAAATGATAGATATTTAAGCTTTATTACACGCTTGTATGTTATTATTTTAAAGTAGTCAATAAATTGCTAGCAAATAGCAGTTTCTATTTTAATGTTTCATCGATCGTGTTATGCCATTTAAGTTAAATGTTTTATTTCTCACGTAATTCATATCCCGTCATGAGTAGTCTGTGTTTATTAAAACGACGGCTCTACGAAAGTTGGTAAATTTTCCAATCAAATTAAGCGTCAAGTTCTGAGTGACTGCGTCTGTGTTTATTTAATTTCAGAGTTTACTGTTTCATATACATAAATCACAAACTTTAAATAAATAAATTATATCCCAATAGTATTAAAATTAATTAATAATATGTATTTATTTCGTCCTTTGTATATTTTAGGCGTTGGCAATAATCTTCACTTATAAGAATCGAGTTCTGTCGTGCGTTTTCTTACCGTGGAAAAGTGGGGCAAACGGTGTGATGCGCAAGCTTAGGAGAGGTGAAGTAAACATATAATCTTGTTTACAAACTATTTTTCTAGAAAATGCTGTAGCATTAGATATTTCCTCTGTACGTTAATATACTATTAAGACAATAAACAACTCAAAGTCATAAGTATCAACTTGTCATAGACTAGAGAGCAACATAAGCTTATGGTTTTTATTTTTCCTAGAGTAGCTAATATTTCAGTATTAAAACTAATAATGAATAAAAAATCTAACAGTCCCACACAGATAAACCGATTTGTAAAGTATATCATAGTATATAATACTTCACAAATCTCTGAGTCTGCAGAATAAAAAACAAGCTTATGAAAGAAACTTTATCCGTCCACATATAAATTCGATCTCAGTATTTTGAATTTTTGACATGTACGAGTATCAATGAATACTTCTGTGTTCGCCCAAACTAACTATTTTCATTTGGTAGTGTTATCGGCTAGAAACGAAGAAAGACGTCGTGAGGAAATCTGACCCTGAGATGTGTTTCTATAGTACCACCGTATGTGTAAAAAATATCAGAGCTGTACATTTTTAGGTGCGAAGACGCAAATACTTCGTAGTACTGCGTAGAGACGAAGAAAAACGTCGTGAGGATATCTGACCCTGAGATGTGTTTCTATAGTACCACCGTATGTGTAAAAAATATCAGAGCTGTACATTTTTAGGTGCAAAGACGCAAGTACTTCGTAGTACTGCGTAGTGATTATGCCCACACTTCCCCCAGTAAGAAGCCTTCGTCAAGCAGTAGCACTCTTAGTGACTAGAAGATTGTTTCTGGCATCAAATTCATTTGTCTTACCCCGTATTCTCACTTATTAGAACTTTCCAGATAGTTTTTGTTGCATCTCAGAATTCATGCTCCGTGGTATTATTTTCCATTCACTTCACTTATCTATACAAATATTATAAAGAGGTAAAGTTTGTGACGTTGTGATGTTGTGAAGTTGTAAGGGGTAATATCAAGATGTACTGGTCCGATTTGAATAATTAATTATTGTTATATAGCTCATTCATCGAGAATGGTTATAGGCTATATATCATCACGCTAAGACCAATAGGAGCGGAGCAACAATGAAGAATGTTTAAAATCGGGGTTTTTTTTTCCTCTTGAGAGCTTTCGCTGCGTGTTAGAATTAAACAATATTATTATTTCACGCGAACGAAGTCGCAGGCAGAGGCTAGTGCACAATATACCGAACTATATTTCGTATAATACAAGATTATGAATAAGATTATAAACGTAACGGATTAAGATCCCGGTAAAAACTTTATACATCGTTAAATGATCGTTGAAAACAAACGGATTTTAATGAAAAGCCGCACCGTTGCCAAGGTTTTGTATTATTTTACGCGTGGAAAGTTTCAAATTTATTTATTCCCAAGAATCTATTGTTAATATTTACAAGAATGTAAACCACGGTTGGGAAAGTTTATCAACTTCTTGAAGGGATATTTAGCTGTTTGTGTGTTTAAAATTTGTTCTGTATTAATTAATTTGGAAATAGCGAATAAATTCGATGTATATTGATTCTATCTATACAAACAAAATGATAGAAGTCTGTCGTACACGCAAAAGTTTCTAGATTTATTTCGATCAATTTTTTTTTATTCTAATTCTGCTCTAATCTAAAAAAAGATCAACTCAATTAAAAAGAAATTATTAAAGTTTAAATAAATTACTATTCTAATAATCACTAAGCATTTGACGTGATAGAAAAAGAATACGTTTTAAAAATTAGAACAAATTTTTCCGTTGTTTTTTATCATAAATCTCTTTTTTCTATTGATAAATACTCCGCCAGGGAAATATGTTCTTGTCACGACGTTGTCTTTAAGATTTATATGCTATATATTTAACTGAAGAATATAAAACTAACTGGTATAACTGAAATATACTTTCCGGTATTTTTATGATATCAATTATAGTAAGCAGAGTCTATGTATTTAGAATAAAAGAAAAAAGAAAAATATATGACGGAGAGCCTACAAGAATGATCTGTTCAGGGACACCTTCCTCCTCGTACATATTCAGGCAGCAAGAAATAACATCTCAATTAGATAGCCAACACGTGTTGTATTTTTACATTTCCATCATACAATAACATTTTGACATCTCCCCGTTCGTATTTACAATTGACGGACCGATAGAACAACCTCATGACGGCCAGTAACAATTTTTAGAAAGCTTGTCATTCTCTTTAATCGCTCCTGTATAATGCTGCGACATATATATGAAAACATTCATACAGAGAATGAAGATATGATGTGCCGAGCCTACTTGGATGTTATAATATTGAATAATAGTGAGAGATAATAATAGAGTGATTTAGTAATAGTTATAATAGTGAACAATATATAAGGTTAAGAAGATGATGATAATGAAGAATAATAACATAACAAAATTGTCAATTTCGTATTTTGTACTGGCAAATTATTTAGCGTCGATCACCACACACAAAAGAAAACAAACATTAACTCGTTATAAAATCTGTTATTCAGTTTTTGGCGGGATTTTAGTCTGTCATGTAGTGGATTTTATATTTTATTCATAATCTTGTGTTATTTGACTCTATATTTTGTAAATTTGGTGGTGTTTTACGTAATATAGTTACTTTATTGTGCATGAGTGAAATGAATAAAAAATAATACCACGGAGCATGAAATTCTGAGATGCCACAAAAACTCCTAGGAAGGTTCTAACAAGGGATCCACCATCTTCTTAGAATATTGATTCAGACGATGCTTAGTATTGAAATGATCTCACGACGCTTGTAATATTATTGACTACGTGACAATGGCAGTAATAATCTGAAAGATTGATTACCAAATATAAAGTTAAAAAAACTGTTATTTTGAAATGTTGGTGGTGTTATAAGTAATATAGTTTGATTATTATGCACAAGTGAACTGGATCGAAAATAATACCTCGGAATATGTATTCTGACTTGCCACAAAAACTCCCTGGAAATTTCTCACAAGACTGCCACCATCTTGTTAGTTTATTGAAATGATCGCAAGGAACTTGTAATAGCATACCTTTTCAACAAGAGTAGTAGTAATCTATTAGAAGATTGGTGCAAAAAAGGGATTTTTGTACCGCACAAAGTCTTCTATTTTTACTGTTTTTTTTTTTTTTTTCGAAATGTCTACGCTATTGACCCAGCAAGGTCTTAACAGCTTCACCGGACTACTAAGGCGAGCGCTTAAGGCACTCAGCCGATTTTATTATGGCAACCAGCGCAAGGATGCACGGCACACCTCGGCTTGGCTGTTGCCTGTTGCATGCAAAATCGCGACCTATATTAGCTAACCTAGCTAACTATTCATATGTGTATGAGTTGTTGAAACGTATATGTGTACCAAGCATGCACGCCTCAACAACTCCTCCATATATTTATTATCGGAAAATTGAGAGTTTTTCAGTTAGATATGGGGAAAAAAGTAAACCCTTCCACTTTCATGTGTAAGCGTGTAAGCGTGCACGTGTGTGGGGGTGATCGTGTAGTGTTGTAGCAGTGATGTATATTTGTGTGTCACCTTATCGCGCAATCAACGCACTCAAGGGCTCCCTACCGAGGGATCGAACCTAGGCTTGAACCGCTGCCGTGGGAGGCCTAATCGGGTGTGCGGGAGCGAAATTAACCCCCAGACCACGGCGGCGTGATCTGTGGTTACGCGGGCGTGGGCGTGAGTACACTCTGTTTCGAGGGACAGGCTGTTACTGATCTTATATCGACTGTATTTTATAAACAACCACCATAATATTAATACTAGAAATATTCACAAACGTAGAGTCACTAAAACTATTCAAAATTAAGTTTTTTAACAATGTCATGAGGTATATTATTGATTTACCGAACAATAAGTTATAAAACACCATGTCAAACAAATTTTGCTGCACAAAGGTCAATAACATGCACTTTTCATTATAATAATATCTAGCATTGATTTCCTCTCTGCAAATTTGCTAAAATGAATACTAAACAACGTAGACAATTTACTCAAATTGTTTTAATACAATTAAGATTATATACGAGAATGTTTGTTACAATAAATGTATGTTTGTTACTATTTACGCAAGAACTGCTAATCGAATTTTAATGTAACCGTATACTAATAACTCCTTATCATAATAACATATAGTAACAATTCATAATGGTTTATGATTTTGGGGTGTAAGGGGTGTCGAATAACATCATAAGACTTGAGACACCCAAGCCAACCTCACCTGCACGTGGTGCACCCTGCTGAATAACGAATGAGGCAATGGCGATAGCGGGGTGGTAGGGTTAACAGCCCGACTGGGTCGCAACCACCATGCATATGGCGAAAAAGCCCGTAATAGTGATTCGCTTCTACGGGTCGTGTTTCGGGATCAGCCTGCGCATATCCAGCATATTACAGGTCGGCATGATAGTGGCGACCGGCGATGGACAGTGTGTCGATCGGTGGTCGCTATTATTTTTGGATTGTACTGTGCTTACCATCAGGCATAGTGCAGTCACTTTGCCGAGCTACAATAAAAAAAAAAAATGATGCAGAAAATGCAAAAGAGTGTTAGCGTCGCTAGGAACGGATGCGGCAAAAAATATACGGTTCGCGCCACATAGAGTATAGAACATAGTCCGGCATTTATATGAAGAAATTCGGAAAGATTGAAAATTTGAACAGTCTGTTTAGAAAAATGTATTTCATAGTATCATCCTTTGTGAAGACAAACACAGATGAAGTTGCAAACTCTTAGTAACAAACTCAACGAAGACAAATTCAATCAAGTTGCTAGTTGGTTCTACCAATGGCAGGACTATTTTCCGAACCGATGGTAGAGGTGTGACGCTCAGTGTTTTCTCCGGACCTAAACCGAAAAAAAAGTATTATTTTTGTAACAATAATTCAGCTAAATGCTGAACCACGAATAAATATCGCCTATTTTAGTAGAATTTAACCGTTCATTCAATTAGTGAAACGTTCAAACTGGACCCGATATTCGTCGGACGTCCAGCGCAAACTGCGTCGATATTGGCACAGGTGAATTTTATTTCCGCTAGCGTTAACCAACAACATTGTTTTGGCGTCAATTATTGAGCCCGCTGTCGACAGAATGGCAATGGAAAATCGGCAACCGTATATCCACTGTCAGTGTAAATTAAAGCAGGGTTCATAGCCTTTTCTACTTTTGACAGTTGAATCACACGTTCGTAGAAAATGAAGCGTTTATCATCATAAGAATATAGCAACCAGAACAATTTATCAGTAATCGAACAATTACATAAATTATATTTAAAAAGTGGTAGAGCCACGCTGAAACTATAACTGGTTTCAGCATAAATGGGTTGGCTTGTCCGGGGCAGTATTCCGACCCACAGAAAACCGACGTGAAGTAACAGTGGTTGTATTATTGCCTTTCGTTCAGTCAGTGAAAGCGTCGGACACCCACTTCCCCATTCACCCTTCCAAACAAACACAGGTAGGCTGGCATCACATTTGTCACTTCTCTGATGTTACTGGTGTCTATGGACAGTAGTGATCTCACTTAACATCAAGTGAACCACCTATTCGTTTGCCTCCTATGATATAAAAAACAAGGAATAGTTTTTTGTAACTAATAAAGTCAATGTATTTATAGTGATCAGTGACTGATTTTCAACTCAAGAGCAGTAGAAAGGCAGCATACATAAACATCTTCCACCATACATCAAAATCAAAATCAAAAATTCTTTATTTAATTTAGGCCCTAATAAGGCGCTTCTGAACGTCAAAAACTACCACCGGTTCGGAAACAACCCAGTCATCGAGAAGAACATGTGGATGCACAGAGAGAAATCAATTCCAGACATCACTATCGTTCGCATACGGATCTACTCTATAATATCCTTTTGACACTAACACCCGCTTGACGTGGCGCTTAAATTTGCAGTCCGGCAAATCGGTAACATGTTTTGGGACTTTATTGTAAAATCTAACATTGTTACCTAAGAAACTATTACTGGTTTTACTAAGTCTGAAACATGGGACGATCAGTTTATTACAGTTTCTAGTATTTACACTATGCCGGTCTTTTACTAAATTCAGTTTTTCAAAGTTTTTACGGACATACATTAAATTATCCAGAATGTATTGGGAGGGTAGAGTTAAGATATCGAATTCCTGGAACTTCGTTTTTAATGATTCGCTTGGTCCCATATTATATATAGCTCGTTTTTGTAATAAAAATATGTAATAATATATATACTATAATTTTATCGCAGTATTTCAATCTCCAACAATTCAAGAGTGTACAATTACACTTGTTTTAGTGTTGATTTTGCGTGTTAAGACTCTTACTATTAAATTATTTATTACCGTATACAATTACTCTAACGATATATATAAAATACGTAGACTTCACGTCTGTTTAAAAACAGAATTAAAAAAATAAAACTCCTAAGAAACAATCAAAGTTATTTGATGAGTACGTGATTAATTTTAGTTTGAACAAAAACAGGATGAACTACTCAAAAAACAAATAAAATTAATTGATATGGTCTGTATAATCAGTGTGATTATACGTCAACAGAACGAAGTTATATTGGATTGGATAGAACATATTTACAGCTACAATAACTTTAATGTCTACTATAAATTAAGAACAAATTAAAGCAACACTCAATAAATCATTTGTAAATAAAACTACAAGATAATTAATTAGGATAATTCATTTACAAGCCGTACAATAACAGACAAGATGTCTACAGTCGTAATCAATTGCCGTATAATTGAAACAAAACAATCATAAAAAATAGACATTTTATTTTTATAAATGTATATTACAGGAAATCATTTATCCAATTAATTACCGATACCTATTTCTATTATTAATATTGAGCAATAAAGATTATTTAATATATAATAGTGATCAAATGAAACAGTAGATGGATATATGATAATGTATGATATACAATGTACAAGAGGATGAACTAATGAATGAATGATGATTGTTACAAAGACGAATCCATGCCTGTTTTGACAACAAAAAATTTTTAATATAAAAAGTTCTTTGTTAAGGAATAATTATCTTTTAAACAGTAATTCTAATAATAATTGAACAGCTGTCAGTATGTTTATAAAGTAATATTGTTTTTAATTGTAAGTAACCTATTCTGATAACAACTAAGACAAAGGATTCAATTGCAACCTAATGAAATCTTGAAATAATTGTTATTAGATCTTCTTCATTGATTTATATCTCTGTTTTCTATTACAATTATTTGTGTATATATGTATGCTTTTTTTTCATAGGATATCAATATATTCTTTCTGATAAGAAATAGAACAACTTGAACCCTGTAGGTGATACTGTGAACGGGCTATCGGCTTATTTTAAAAGATTTCTCACATATCAACTGCGTATATGTTTGAGCGAGTCCCTATATAGTTCGGATGTACAATTGAAAACGATAGATGTCGCTGTAATCGGGATTAAAATTTTTCGCGTTTAAAAATACAATTAAAATAGGTTATATAACCGATTTGGTGCAGACAAAGTTGCACGGGTCAACTAGTTTTCTAATACAATTAGTTGTTTTCTAATACATTTCATTGCCTATAAATGTAAGAATTACCTGGTAAGTGGTATAGAGTATGGCGTTTCTGGTAATATCCGAAAAATGTTTAAATGTACTGGATTCGTAAAATGTTTGTTATGATCTTATAAAACTTTATGAAATGACAATTTTAAGCAATGGCACGATAGATGTGTATAAAAAGAATTGTAGTATGAATAATGAAAAAATGTCGTGAAAATGAACATAAAATGTATATTAAAATAAATTAATTTTATTTCATTGTTATCACCCGATTAGCGCTATAGCGCAGTTTTCAAGCATTTGATAGATCGACAAATGAAAATGTGTCTATTGGCAGAGTTTTATGCATTTTTCAAGAAAAACGTTACAGATTCCTATTTCGGCATATATTTTTTTAAACAGCCAATAATAAATCTAGCTTTTAGGAGTATTTATACTATTACTTTTAATACAATCAAAATCTATTATAACGACATCGAAGAGACTAGTCATATTTAGGCGTAAAAAAGGATAGTCGTAACAAGCGGTGATATTATCGAAATACGAATTGCATTGTTCATTTCACATGAGACAAATAATATAAAGGAACACTATATTGTTTTTTTATTTGTATACATGCATAGTTCGGTGAAGCTGTAAAGACCTTTGAACAGCGTTTACATTTCGAAAAAAAAAATCTATATACATGAAATCTGTAATTTTAACCTGTTTGGGATTTTTTGTTATACATACATAGTGTATCGTCATAATTGTCCTGGATGTGGAACCGTTTATTAAAAAGAACAATCTTTCGTAATATACTAACAGCATTGAGATTAATTCAAAGTTGGCACTGTAAATTGTTTTTCAGAGGATTCCTGTTCGTCATCTTCCTGTCGAACTTCTCGTACAATATCATCTTGCATTCAGCCAGAACCTTTGTTCTGGGTCAACATAACCGGTATGTTGTTCTAAACGATGTCGCCATAAACAGATTTGCCTGTATCAACGAAATTCGGTCAGTTGTGAGTCTTATTATGGTATGTATATACTATTTGTACTGGGTGACAACAACTATTATAAGAAAACTTAAATGTTCCTAAAGAATATGCCATGAGGGACGTGGTACTGCTGCGGTTCCTCATGGTACTGCTGCGGTTCCTCATGGTACTGCTGCGGTTCCTCATGCACGAGCTCCGGTTCAGGTTTCCTCTTCGGCACGTAAGGATTCTTGAGTGGATCAGCATTCAGTCTGTGAGATAACCAACCAATAAATTAATAAGAATTTTTTATCCAATGGTCAACATGCAACCATGATATAAAGGTTTTTCTTCACAAGTTTACTAAATGGGTTATTGAGTATCATACAAATATTGCAAATTGTAGACGTAATAAAAGTGAAGTATGAAAAATAAAGACCAAAGTAGAGGCTGCAGTTTATTGTAGGTACAAAAAAAATTACTCTTTTTCCGTTTTTTTTATTCATAAGCTAAAGCTCGTTAATAACTACTGAATAAAAAGAAGAAAATGGGTTGGCAAATGGAGGAGTAAAAGGTACTGAACTTTGTTTTCTACGCTTATTTGTAGTTTTATAATTGTGATTATAGCTTAGTTCAGTAACTTATTATTTTGTATACTTTACGAGTTTTAGTATTTGATCAAAATCTCAACTGATGTTAAATGACGATATGATTGTTCCAAGATATTAAAACACGCTAAAGGCAGAGAGACCGGCTCTCAATTGCAGCTGCTATAACATACGTGTAGGTTCTTGGCCACAGATTTTCAACTCGAGGCTGGTAGCCAGCTAGTCAAGTTAAAAAAAGGCCTACCACCATGCTATTACTTCATCATGATGTTTCCCATCGATAAAAGCTCCGAATTATTAGTAAGGATTCGAACCTACGTTAATCGACACAGTATACAAACACACTAACTATTACATAATAACATTACAAGATGGCGACACTGTATCAGATAGTAACCACAATACAATAAAAAGTAATGGCGCCAACACAGACTGCCGCTAGCTGATCACAAAATGCGACAAATTATAGAGTCACCGTGATAAACCTATCACTCTATCACTTGTACATAATTATTAGTAACATCCGAGAGTGGTACAGATTCCGACCGACACTATGTCTCGTGTGATCACAGTAAAATAAAAAACAACTGTAATGACCACAGGTGTGACATGACAGACTGCCGCTAGCTGATCACGAAATGCGACAAACCGTATCACCGTGATAGGTTTATCACTATATCAGAGGTACATGCATATTAGTCACAACCCAGTTGGGTACAGATTCCAACCATTACTGGATCTACATATGTGTTTTTAAACGAGATATGACCCAACATGTCACTATAATAACTGTTACATCTAGTGTGCGACCGTGATAAGATTATCAGGTCCAATCTAGAAAATACTAAGAGAGATTATTACTTGTAATGTTCAATAGCTTGTGAGCAGTCGACGTTGTACCACCAATCGCAAGCGAACTTCGCTTGGTCGAACAGTGTCCCGTTGGTGCAGAGAAAAGATGCGCCCTGATGACCTTCACGACCATCGTGGCAAACGTGGTAAGCCTGCAGAAGGTAAATTTCAATTTCAATATCGCTATCCGTCAAAAATTGGAAAAATAAGTTTATAGTGTTAGGATGGAATGAAACATTGCACGTATCACTGAATATTTATCATGTGATACGATAAATCACCGGTCTATTACATATCACGAGACCACATTTTGAATTACCACGAGTTATACGAATAGCTACTCCTCAAATAACACTCCAAAAACGTCAGTCTTCTGTTAGGATAGAAAATATCTTTAAATGATCATTTATTGAATATTATATTATTAAACATTCTGTTATGAAAAATTATTTAACTTGCAGGTTATTTCTGACTACCACCGCTATTTGTAATCCGCCATGAGTTCTTGTTTTTGTATCATCGCCTATTCAAATTAGTAATTTATTCGCAACTATACGTAAATCATAATACGGTATACAAGATCAGTTATGTTTGACGATACTCGGGAATTAGCATACGTGACAAAAGGAAACAAAGAGTAGGTAATATCACAAAGCATTCTAGCTATACTAAAGCCATTATGGTTGTCACATGACAGTTAAACGAGAATCAGAATAAATAAATCAAAATGCAAAAATCTCGTCAGAAGTATTAAATGTCTGCAAAACACCAAAAGTGAATATTTGCAATGGTCCATCCACCTTGATTGTATTTCAAGTTAACAACCTACGTTACTGACAGAAATTAACTTTATTTTTTATCTTTCCTTGTTTGTATCGTTTTATAGTTGATTTCCATCCTTCCAATAAATTCGGAATGCAATTGCTCTGTAAAGAACGAGTGGAAATTTCCAGGTAAATAAATACCAAAGCAAATAATCGTCGAGGGTATGCAGACACGATTCAGAGAAAGACAAAACAAAACGAAGTATGTACCTACCAAGAAGTTCAAGTAGTTGTCTTCATCGATTCATAATTTAACCCAAATAATGACACAAAATTGTAGTATTAGAAGGTTGATTTTGCAGTGTGTAATATTACTTAAGACAAGTTCCCATTTTTCTACTTAGTGTTTAAAGTTGGCAAATAGTGAGACTTCTAAATGGTAAAATTCAAATTATGTACCCGTCGTAACGAATCTTTACAAAAGCAACGACAGCACTGGCTCTGTATACGGAATACTATATTATTTCTACAAACCTAATCAATTTATATAATGAAAATACATTTTTTGAGACTCAGTCTCCTCAAACTATTAAACATATCGAAATAGAATTATGACTATTCGATACGGAATTATTCATAGATGATTCTAGGCTACTAATTTTTTGAGTTTGATGGAGCCTATACAATTTTTTAAATGGCAAATTAAGCGAGCGGGGTTCTGTTGATAAGTTACTAAATAACCTTAATTTACCATTTGGAAGCCAATACTTAGTGATTGTGTTATGACTTTATTCTTGCAAGATAATCAACTATGAGATTAGTTCAATATCATAGTTATTTCTAGTTTTAAAAGTTTTTTAAACCTATATCATTAATATCACGATAATTTACTATATTTAAATTAATAAAGGAGTGGGAATATTTTAATTTATGAGTGATACATAATCTTAATTATCTATATCTAAGCTATCACTTTATTTTTACATAGTAATCAACAATGAGATTAGTTGGAGGTCTTAATTATTTGTAACTTTAAATGTTTCTTTTGTACTAATGTAGAACGGCAAAGTGACTGCACTGTGCCTGATGGTAAGCACAATACAATCCAAAAATAATGACAACCACCAAAATACGCCATCTCTCGCTGGTCGCCGCTGTCAGGCCAACCTGCGTAAATATCTATATATATGTTTACTAGCGGGCTTGGCGGTCGCTTTCCTGCCCTGATGATAAAAAAAAAACCTTGACAAATCATATACTTAAAACGAAAGGTATATTGACATCATGAATCACTATATCTACTTGTGAAAGCCGCATGAAAATCCGTTCAGGAGTGTTTGAGTTTATCCCGAACAGAATGACAGACAGAGGTAGCAGAAGTCCTTGTTTATGTAGTTATATACATATTTTTTTATCAATATCTTTAATATTGCAATGCTTTTCCATATGAAACTGTCGATATTTAATATTGATCCAGGAGAAAAATATTGTGACTTAGAAATGGTGAAAACATTCGCAACCCAGTATATTTCATTTATTCATTGGACTACATAACACAACATATCATCCGAGTCACGAGTACGTACTCACACCCGATTTCCGATATAAGTTGCAGATGCGATCGCCTTCACAATCTGTGCATCTCTATTCAAATGGGATATAACAAGGTTCGATCTTTTCAAACATATTTTAGATTACTTCTCATCACAATATTCAAATGCCTCTCCGTTATATTCCAATACAATCTGGTCATGAATAAATGATACTTTTATTTTGTTTTTAATGTGAAAAATTCTTTAGTTGCGTTTAGCTATTTTTGACTGGAGAAAATGTTACAGGTTCGCGTTAACAACATTTTTTTTCGAACTGACTACTACGGTATTGGCCTTGCAGCGTTACCGACATGCTGGTGACGTATTGCGCTTGCGTCAGTCTAGCGACGCGTAGTATAGCGGCCTGGGTACATGTATTTATAGTTTGTACTGAGCTTGTGCAGTCCATCTTATGTTCTAGTCATTAATAAACTGTCTAAAAATGTATATAATTATTGTACGGAGTGCCGATAAATACGAAAACTAGTCTAATTAAATTAACCAGAACAATTGCAATTTACAAATTATGATTACATAATTCAGACAATAACTAATTTAAAAATTCAGAAAAAACACACTTATTCCATTGTTTTGATATTTCACTTCTGTTGTTAGTCGTTATGATTGCCTCGACTTGTTTTTTAATCTGTTATACGTAATGGAGTCCCGAATAAAATGCTAATATTAATTGCCATTAAGCTTCTTTTATGTTATCTGTACATCTTTAACTTCTGCTTTTATAATTCGGTTATAATTATTATCCATTTTATTTTGCTGTCTCTTGTCCTATGTCATGTCAATCACCATCTAAATTCCTTAATTTTCTTTACTATATTTTTCACTTTTATTATGCTTTTTTCTCTTGCTCTATTGTGATCATTTAAAAAAATAATCGGGTGATTTTAAGGATATCTAGTCCACGAAAAAGAAACGAAATGAAACTTAAATTCTATCATCAAATTTCTTTAAAATATAAAGAAACTTCCAAAAACAAAATAGCTGAATAAGTAGACGAATGTTATGTAAAACTTAACAGTTGATCTGTAATAATTAGTTACATATTTATAACTACTAATCTTGATCTTAACTAATACCCAAATTAGTCTATTCTAATATTGTAAATACGAATATGAATTTGTTGCATCTTAACAATTCAAACGGTTAATATGAAATTTTTCGTACACTTAGTCAAGGGTACAGAAGAGGACATAGGGTACCTTTCATCGAGGAAAAAAAACGGTTTCGAGGGATAAGTCTTTTTACGGAGTAACTACGCTATTGGCCTGACGGGTCTTAACAGCTTCACCGGACTAATGGACGAGTCAAATCTACATTAATACAACGAATAAATTTGTAAAAGAATTAGAATAATTACGTATCATTTGAAAATTATTCAAACTCGTTAACTTATTTGAATTAATTTAAAATGATTGAATATTTAAACTGGAATTTCGAATCTAATTCGTAAAGTTGAATATTTTAACATCCCTATCTATTATTTATTGCGCCTTAGAAATCAAAATTAAAACTTATTCAACATTGAATTTATATTCAATTAAAATCCGAATTATAAACAATTCCCCCAAGAAAGTTAATGTTGGAAATAATCATGTTCTTACATCAAATTTCCACGTCGCTAAATTGTAAGAGTCGACCAATTTCTCTAAATTGAATAACTTTTACACCATTGTCGCGGTGGGAGTCGTGACCAGCGTCAAAGGTGACGGGCGGCTGTGACGACAACTTATTATTTCAATCACGATGTAATTCCGTTGATATTAATATAACTTCGTAATGTCCCAACCGTAAATACTTGAAAAGCTATTACACAAACTGAAGTTATATTATTTCTCTCATTATATGGATACACGTTTTGTATTTGCGACACAAAATACATAAGAGTTGTCAAGGTATATATGCTTGGTACACATATGTGTTACAATAACTCATATAAGTATGAGTTGTAGCTTAGCTTAAGTTAGCTCAGATAGGTCACGAATTGCATTTATCAGGCAACAGCCCAAGCTGAGGTGTGCCGTACACCCTTGAGCTATAAGCTGTTAAGACCTTGCTAGGTCAATAGCGTAACCTGATCGAAAAAAAAACACGTTTAGCACCATTACCAGCTAATCTTTTGATGTGACACTGATTGTCCGCTTGATGAGTGTGTGAGATTCACCCGATTAGGCCTCCCACGGCAGCGCACCCGATTAGGCCTCCCACGGCAGCGGCTCAAGCCTAGGTTCGATCCCTCGGTAGGGAGCCCTTGAGTGCGTTGCTTGCGCGATACGGTGACACACAAATATACATCACTGCTACAACACTACACGATCAAACCCACACACGTGCACGCCTACACGCTTACACATGAAAGTGGAAGGATTTACTTTTTTCCCCTTATCGAACTGAAAAACTCTCAATTTTCCGATAATAAATATATGGAGGAGTTGTTGAGGCGTGTATGCTTAGTACATATACGTTTCAACAACTTATACACATATGAATAGTTACCTAGGTTAGCTAAGATAGGTCGCGATTTTGCATACAACAGGCAACAGCCAAGTCGAGGTGTGCCGTGCACCCTTGAGCTGGTTGCCATAATAAAATTGGCTAAGTGCCTTAAGCGCTCGCCTTAGTAGTCCGGTGAAGCTGTTAAGACCTTGCTGGGTCAATAGCGTAGACATTTCGAAAAAAAAAAGTGTGTGAGACGTGGCGACGCGATGGTATACGCAAGCGACTGTGCGCAATCTCTCTTGCCGCACTGCACTCGTATATCTATAGTGTACATAGTGTTGTTTACTACTTTAAACACGTGTTTCACATCTGACAAGCGTCCCGTGACGGTTTTTTCAATCATCACTAATTACTCATAGGATGTAGCGGCAGTTAATTACTTTATGATATTACCAGTATCTATACCTATAATTGTTATATTTTTTTAATGAAAAAAAAAGTCGATGCAGTCACAAGGAATAACTACCGATAGCAGTGAAAACTAAAAACGATAAAAAATGTGTTCTCTATTTCGTATTAGTTATAGTATGAATGACAATATTTAAATTTCAGAATCTGTGTATTTGAATTATTAACAGTAGTGTGATTTTCGTATCTATTCTCACTCAGAGCAATAGTTATATACATTTTAAAAAGTCTATTAGACTATATACATATAATCGATCAGATGTATGATGAGCTGCAAATTATCAATATTACATTTACACAGGTCCTTATACTACACGGTGCTAGTTTGACGCCAGTAGCACAAGCGCTATAAGACCGATAATGCATACTTAGCATGTCGTGACGAGAAATTAAAAAACAAATACCACTCAACGCGTCTGAAGAAGTTTTAACTTTATAAATTATATACATAAGGAACGAGCATTCAATAACTCCCTTATCGAACTGAAAAAACTCCAAATTTTCCGATAATAAATATATGGAGGAGTTGTTGAGGCGTGTATGCTTCGTACACATATACGTTTCAACAACTCATACATATATGAATAGTTAACTAGGTTGGCTAAGATAGGTCGCGATTTTGCATGCAACAGGCAACAGCCAAGCCGAGGTGTGCCGTGCACCCTTGAGCTGGTTGCGAAAATAAAATCGGCTGAGTGCCTTAAGCGCTTGTCTTAGTAGTCCGGTGAAGCTGTTAAGACCTTGCTAGGTCAATAGCGTAGTCAGTTCGAGAAAAAAAAACATTCGATAACATGATGTTTTGAAATTACCTACTTCATGTTATGTTTATGCAAATGATAAGTTTAAAAAGTTATAAAATTGCTATTCGATGTTACCAACATGTCCAGTAATATCCGATAAACCCCAGTCAGTATACATTCAATACAGCTCCATTACCCAGAGTGGCGCGCACAGACCTCGCTAAATAATTGATACGCTTGACCGACTTTAATGTACATACTAAAGAGGTATCAGAACTAAAGCTAATCTAATGTTAACGGATTAAATGAAAATTGATGAAGTTGCAATTTTCAACTTCGTTTTTTCATAATTTAATGGTGATTGATTGACCGGTATTGATGCGACTGCAAATAAATAGTGTCAATGTTAACTTTCATAGTTATCGGTTAAACAGTATTGAAGTTTATTTACAGACATGTATATATTGTCCCATTTACTTTTAAAAATATAGATTTTTTTTATTAATTTGATGTGAAACATCAAAACACGAACATTGCACTATTAACGAAATACTCAAAATCATTTGCAACCCTGTCTTGTAGGCCACTTGTTGCCTACAAGATGTTGCCAAAAACAGTGCGCCCGCGCCTAATTGAATTTTTGTATTTAATTAAAATAAATATTTATGTAATAGAATAAATAAACAGTCATTATATTATGGAACTACAACTGTCGTAATATGTTCTTTTAAGTATATTATAACTTATACAGAAATATTTTGATGTTTCACATCTGCCAGGCGTACCGTAATGTCTCAATTTTGTTATCCATATTTTTGTTAGATCGTTTCTATGTATTTAGTTATATTACGAAGAATAGCCCCTTATATATTTTTGTAGTGAAGTCTTCTTTAGGTGCGTTGAGCAGTATTTTGGCAGGACTTAAACTTATGATTTCGCTACATGGTACATGGCTACATGGTAATAAGCGTGACCAACCGTATTGTGTTTGCGTTACTTGCGTCAGACTGGCGACACGTAGTATAAAAGCCTGTGTACATCTAATGCCAATGTATTGTATTGAGATTATGTAGCCTGTCATATGTTTTATTAATTATCTAATAAACTATATAAAATATATATAATAGTTTTATTTTCAATGTCCCACACTTGGAATACTAAATTCCTTCAATTAAGATAACATTCCTCAAGAACAGACGTCCGGATCCGTAGATGTTCTCCTTTGATTAACAGTTACATGAGGGGAAGATTGTTACTGGTGTACGCATATGCCCCACCCTTTGGTTAAACTTCATATAACAAGGGGCACAAAGTGAATAACTTACTTATGAATAACTTTTGTAATTGCAATTGTGAACATAAATTATTTTCGATTAAATATATTTTGTGAATACTTGAAGACAGTACCATCGTTTTAAGTAGCTGTTAAAAACACTATCTCCGAATACTGAAGAAATATATAGAACACTAGCTTCTACCCGCGATTTCGTCCACGTGGAATAGTTACTTTGGGTTAACGCTAAAAAAACTTATTTCGAAACATTCTTCATTGGTGCTCCGCTCCTATTGGCCTTAGCGTTTCACTATTTCTAAATTCAAAAGAAATATGTGGGAACATAGAAATCTCTAGAAAAATCGCGTAGAAACCCATAGCAACAGATAAGATTTTAACATTTGATTGAACCACAGGACCATACTTCCTCACGTTAAAACAAGCGAATAGTAGGATAATTTACAGCACATATGCTTGGAATATCTAAAGAAGGATATATAGTATTAAATATTAACACAATTAAAAATATATAAATGTTTAAAAGCAATTTTACCTGACAGCCGGTTTCAACGTTGGCGTACATCCCCGGATGGACGGGGACGTGAGCACACGAGAAACTGGTTTCTGGTACTGTGTGATATATAGGAAAGTCGACGCCAGGTGTGCCCGGTACGTTACGGAGGTCCTGCGGTTTTTCGTGTTCCCGCAACGGCTTGCGGATCACCGCTTGCTCGTACTGCAGACCGTACGGTTCGTATCTCTGTAACAGAATAGGATTTATTAACATCACTATTATTGGCATTTCTGGGTTCAAAATGGATTTTTTAACTAACGTATATCCTTTTTTACTTTACTTTTCAACCTTTGCCCACAAACCCGTTAGATATTAAATGAGTGTGTGGCTTAAGATTAAAATACAGCAAACCTGGAGAAATACTGGATCTAAATTGCAACTGCCAGAACACACCTATAGCCGTTTGGCCACTTAAAACAGGTATTTAGTTAAGTGAATATTATAAAAAGCCTTACCACTACACTATGATTGCATCATAAAGCTTTCTTCCACCGAAAACTCCATCTCTTTGCAACATTAATAACTATATCGATCGACGCTATGTCCGAACACATTTGTTCATTACACAATTCAGGTCAAATCTGCATTTAGATATCAGCCTCTATAGTGATTTAGATGGCTTAGTAACACCTATGATCATAACACCTACGAATATTTCAATATCATCCAACACCCAGTATTTTTGGTGTCTCGAAATATAATCACCTAGGGATAAAGTACAATAAATTTGTAGTACTTCTTTGCGTAAAATAATACGTATTTATCACTATCAGGAACGATACTTTTTAAACAATTGTCGTATAAACTCAATAGTGACTATTTGAGAGGGCGACTAATTTAAGCTTTCTCAAGGTTTGTGCTCTGGATAAAAACTCGTTCAATACACATTCATTTGACATGGATACTCAATATGCATTGGATTAATTACACATGTTGTCACCTTGACCCGGTTCTACGTTCAGCGAGCTTACGAAACTATAGCGTAAAGGTACTTTGTGACAAATTCAACTTTAAAGCCTAACACGTGCTGCAGATTTCAACGAACATATGTATCATTTTGTACAAACTGGATAAAACTTATGTTTCTTGTTTATAGATTTAATTAGCATGGTGGCAGGTCTTTTTCTAAGTGCGCCTTGCTTGGTACATACAGTCCGGTGAAGCTATTAAGACTATGCTAGGTTAATAGCGTAGTCTGTTGGAGAAACAAAAAAGCTTGGTACCACCTTCAAGTTAAAAATCTATAGCACTTATGTAATATATACATATAAAAAAAGAAATGACATATGATCACTATCTGACCTAATGTTACATAATGATATAATGACCATGTTCATAGCGTATGTATATAGCGATAGTTTCTCAATCAAAAACCTAGCTAGGCAGTTATTAACAAAGTAAATAAAAAATATTTTGGCAAATATTATTTTTCTTTTTTTCCTCCTAAAAGTATGGGCTTTTTTGCGATTTCTGACTTATCTAGTACTATATCCTGCCCGCGACTTCATTCGCGTAGTTTAATTACTTTTAGCTTACGCTAACAGGCAGCAGAAGCTCTAAAGAGGAAAAAAATCCCTGAAACATTTTTCACTGGTGCTCCGCTCCTATTGGCCTTAGCATGATGATGAAGCGCCTATAATCTTCCTCGATAAAAATGATCTATATAACACTAAAAGAATTTTTAAAATTGGACCAGTAGTTCCTGAGTACCCCTTACAACACAAACTCACCAAATATACCTCTTTATAATATTAGTATAGAATTATAGATATAAACATAAACTTCTAAGTTTGAAAAATTATTTTGTTCCTTACAGAAAAAGCAATCGCTTACTATAAAAAAATATTCATGTAGATTGTCAATTTTTTTTGCGAACCGTAGATTTTATTTTTAAAAATAGGTGTATAATGATAGTTTGCTATATTTATAGAGATCAGAGTGCTTGTTCTTACTATCGCATCTCAAGAATCCAAGAAATATGAAACGATCGTAGTTTTAGTCTTTCTGCTGTTAACATGAAGAAAAAGTATAACCAGCTAATCACGAACTTTCTTACAAAATCTGGCGCTTACATTTACTTTGTACTTCTTTCTCTCTCTGTCTCGCTCTCCTATTTTAATTTAGGCAACCAATCTCCTAGATTACTACTGCGATTCTCCAAATGTTTTGGGATAATTTCAATGAACGACTACCGACTAAGCGACTATCTCCATTTCGTTGTTAGGACTTCCCATGGAGTTTTGTCAGACCTCACAATTCATACTCCGTGGTATTATTTCCCATGCCCTTCATTTGAGAGAAATAATCAAACTAAAACATCACCAATATAGCAAAATTAGAGTCAAATAAAACAAGATTATGAATAAAATATAAAACTCACAACATGACATACTAACTTCCCACCAAAAGCTTTAAATGCTTCTCAGTGAATTATATCGATTTCAGAAAGTATCCTAGCAAATTGTTAATCATTTGAGAGTTACCTTTGTCGGTAATAGTTGTTTAAATATTACGAAATAGTCCTGCAGGTCTTTAAACCCAGTGAGAGAGGGGCACTGCTCTGCGAGTTCGTCATGGCCGCCCGGCGTTGCGTAGTACTTAAGAGCCGATATTCTCGAACTATCCACCGCTCACATTTACCCACGTGATTGAGATATATTGAAAGTTACGCTTCATTTATTCTAGAGACATGATATATATTGGTATAGAAATGATTACAAATAATAAACACAACATGTGAATATACTCGCCACGCCGGATCTGGCCTGAACTGATTTATTACAACCAAAGTAATACTGTATACTGTGTACAAACGTGAATGAATTAGACAAAATATAGCATGCAGGTCTTAAATGTTAACATGTTCCAAGCCACACTATTTTAGTCTTTCAGGTCATTTGATATTTTGTCAAAAAAAGCTATATTATCATAATTTTTCTTCGAACGGTCTATATACAGTATTAGCAAGACTGATTGCTTACTCGACAGCTCAAGCCGAGGTGTGCCGTCCACCCTTGAGTTAGTCGCCCAAACATCCCAAATCGGTTGAGTGCCTTCATCGCTCGCCTCAATAGTCCGGTGAAGCTGTAAAGATCTTTCCAGATCAACAGGGATTTCAGTTCGAAAAAAAAAAAAATGGCTTACTTTTAAGTAATACTTGGACGTCCTCAAACGACTGTATAATCCTAAATCTAAAGGTACAAATTCCAAGAAAAAACCTATAATCCATATCAAGAATAAACCTAAATACCTATTTACTAAACAAAATTTACATCGTAATGTATTTTTTAAAGAATCCCTTACGTTCAACGTTTAATTTTAAACTTGAGCCAGTCAAGTTTCGACTTAAGATTTTTATTAGTTGCTACGGAGAGTTCGCTCGTTTTATTCTAGTAGAGTTTGTGATTAAAATATTAAGGATCGACCACTCAGACGTTACAAGAAGTCATCGAAGAAAACTTTGCGTACATATTTCTCCTTTTTTATTTGAGAAGCTTTTGTTTATCTTTTGTATGAAAATTCCATTATAAGAGGCTTTCTTTAAGTGTTATTATAATCTAAATTATACAATGAAATATATTTCTAGTTTCTAACAAATTCAGATATTTCCCATTCAACCACTTGTTTTCAATAGTTTATCAAAACACAGTATATGAATCTAATTTTTTTGAAATATTTATTCCCACTACATTTATTCATCTAAATAATATGTATATAAAAATCCAGTGTCATGTTATTTGTGGACAAATAACCGATCTTCATGAAAGGTGGCATTTACATATAATTTTGTTCAACTTGAGAGGTAGGATAATTTATATTTCGATTATTAACCTAAATATTTTTTAATTAGAAAATAAATTATTCTGAATGTTGATTATTGTTATTACTTGGGAGTTTCATCAGTCTCGAACAGATGGCGCTTTAAATTCGTTTGTTGACAGAAAACTGTAGGGCCGACTGTTATAGATGTCTTATAGATGGCGCCACGTTATAATTTTGTATTTCTTTTTCAATTGTTCAACGCATGGCCAGATCAGCTAAGTAGATAATAAAAATTAGGGGAGTTTTTGGCGGGATTTTAGTCTGTCATGTAGTCGATTTCGAGTAGTTAGGTACGTGTTTCCTGTTTCCTTCTCAATTAATTTACTAGCTTTAATGTTATCAATAAAAAAAATGGAAATGCTTTTTGCTTAATATTAAAACTTGAAAAATTAATTATTCATGGTCAAATTTAGACGACAACTAGTAGAAATTAAAGAGATAAATACAGGAAATAAAAAACAGAAAGAAAAAAGTACATTCTCGTATAATACGCCTCGATTGTTCTTGCAACAAGTCACTAATGAGATCCTCCTGCGCCTTCCTCTATTGAAAGGTCGCGTCGGGCTCCAAGACTCCAACTAAGCATAAATGAAAAATGTACGCCGCGCAAAAGCTGTCGAGGTGTGAATTTGCGAAATTACTCCTGAATACCAATTTGGTGGCGGAACCGAGTTTCAAAACAATTTCCACTTTGTGAGTGCCTGATCAAAGAAATGAAACTAAAAAACAGGCCTTCCTCAGCCGCCCCGTGGAAGCGAGAGTAAATTTAACCAACGGTAATTCGCCTTTGACTGGCCCAAGGGAAGCTCGCTGAAAGGAAAATTGCCAAAGTTAGTCCCTTATGATATGGATATAGCTATGAGGCGGGTCGTGGTAGCCCATTCGCAGCAACTATACTAAACATCAGTTTAATGAATTCACCCTTTCGTGAATTATGAATTGTTATTTGGAAAGTTTAAAAATTATGGCTGTGTTTAGCCGCTTGCAACAACTTTGCAGGGTTGATCAAATTATTCTTCATAATTTCAATATTAATTTTATAACGCTAACTTTTCATATCAATTAGGCTTATAACGAATTAAAACTTTCATGAATTTGACACGATTTTTTGAGTGAAACTCCCCTAGGAGAGCTATGAAAATCTAGTCCACAACCTTTTGTGTGAAGAACAGTGGTGGGGATACACTCTGTCAGGTAGAGTGTTTTTTTTTTGAACTGATTACGCTTTTAACCTAGCAAGGCCTTAACAGTTTCACCGAGCTACATCATGTAGAGTATTGAAAACACCGGTTCTCGTCCGATCACCGAACCTAAGCAACGTCGGATACGGTCAGTACTTAGATGGGTGACCGCCTTGGAATATCGCGTGACTTGAGCTATTCGTTATAACCGTTTTCATACTTTTTAAATTGTATTTATTCTTTAGTATAAAGGTCTCGTTAGGTATATGATTCACTATGTATGTTTAGTAGGTGGTAGAGCCACGCTGAAGCTATTTTTGGTTTCAGCATGAATGGGTCGGCTCCTCCGGGGTAGTACCACCCCTCTCACAGATAACCGACGTGAAATAACAGTGCTTGCATTGCTGTGTTTCGTTCGTTCGGTGAGAGAGCCGGAGGCCCACGTCCCTTCCTCTTTCCTTCTTTCCCTTTCCTTCCCCTCCCCCTTCTCCCATATACAGGCTGGCAACGCACTTGCGACGTCCCTGATGTCGCTAGTGTCTATGGACGGTGGTGATCACTTAACATCACGTGACCCACCAGTTCGTTTGCCTCCTTTGATAAAAAAAAAAATGTTACAGAGTAGGTTAAACTTAAAATTCCCTATTGAACTAAGATTCGCTGCTAAACAAAACCGTCGTAACTATTTACATGCCTTTATGATTCGATAGCAAATGACTAATCATCATCATCATCAGCCTATAAGAGACCCACTGCAGGGCCATAGGCTTCTTCCCGAAGGAAGGTATGGGCGTAATCACCACGCCAGCCCACGACGTATTGGCGATTTCAAACTCTGAAAAATCCACAATTCTATATTCTTCCCACATACAGTAGTCCTACAAGAACATTTTTTTTCTCAGGTTCAGGTTTCCTCACAATGTTTTCCTTCACCGTCAGCCGATAGTGTTATAGTATTTAAATTAGTAAATGTACGCGAATTCCGAAAAATTCGTTGATACATGCCGGGGTTCGAACCTGCGGACATAGGAATAATATTCCACCGGTCAAACCACTAGGCCACCAAGACTTCAAATGACTAATTTATATCATAAATTCATAGTTCAGATCCATGACCATAAAATGAAAATAGGAGGTGCCTGAACTACGACTATTGACTTATTTTGATTAACACGCCATTTTTATAAAGTCTACTTCTTGGGGTACTTTTTTTAACTTGTATTTTTTTTAATATAGTTTTAATTAAGTTAATTTAGTTAAGTCGCAATAGGCCCTATTTTAGTGCGCTCATTTCTCAATAATTCGCAAGTTCGAACGATACGACAACATAGAATACCGTAGAGTTATAAAAAATATAAATAAAAAAAAACTTTATAAATAGGAATACATTATTAAAGATTACGTGTATTTTATATGGGAAACCCTCTCACGTAGTAGTGGTAGAGTCAAGCTGAAGCTATTATTGTTTTCAGCACGAATGGGTCGGCTGGTCCGGGGAAGCACCACCCTCTCACAGAAAACCGACGTGAAGTAACAGTGCTTGCATTGTTGCGTTTCGTTCGGTCAGTGAGAGAGCCGGAGACCCACCTACCCTCCCCTTCCCCTTCCTCCTTCCCTTCCTGCCCCTCCCCTATCCTCCTCCCAAATACAGGTTGGCAACGCACTTGCAACTCCCCTGGTGTTACAAGTGTCTGTGGACGGTGGTGATCACTTAACATCAGGTGACCCATCTGTTCGTTTGCCTCCTATGATGTAAAAAAAAAACGTTCTAAATGTCGTATCGTTAAACGACTTACTATTTCTATAACCAATAATCTATATAGTTTTAGTAACAACCCTAGTTACGCTCATTATTCAGAGCATTAAAATAGTTGCTTAACGTATCAAAGCTTACAACTTTCGTCATTACGAATTTTATTCATAATTATTCACCTTAATTAGTTACCATATCTAAATTACAGTTAACCGGCTTTTCCTAACAGATTAGGAATTTTTCTTACATATATATCACGACATTTCATTCGTAGGTTACACGTAGGTCATAATTTTTAAGAGATATTTTGTAAATTAGCCAAAATTAAAATATCAAATGTAAAAGAATCCTCTGAATTCTGAGTTGTGATAAACGTGTGCGTATGTGTGTTTATGTGTGGGTGTTGTGTGTTAATGTGTTAAAACACATACGTATAATAAATAACATTATTAAGACAGCTATCATGATGGGCTTTAAGCAGTGATTAACCTACATGAGATTGTAAATGTGTATTTAAAATCATTATTCTTATAATTCTAATTGTTATAAAATGTTGTAATTTTTGAAAGCAGTCGTCAAAGTCTTTATAGGTTTTTTGAAATCTATACTAATATATAAAGCTGAAGAGTTTGTTTGTTTGTATGGTTGAAAGCGCTAATCTCAAGAACTGGTCCGATTTGAAAATTTCTTTCCGTGTTAGATAGCTTATTTATCGAGGATAGTTATACTGTACATATCATCACGTTAAAACCAATAGGAGCGGAGCACGAATGAAGAATGACCCAAAAACGGGCTATTTTGAGAGGTTCTCCTGCGTTAGTATTATATACGTTGCCATATTATATATGGTTCGAACGAAGTTGCACGGGTCAGCTAGTTACAAATAAAACACGTTGTATACAAATTGTCATAAAAATCAGTTTCCTATATACCTTTTTTTGTAAAATCTATAGGTGTAATTAATATTTTTATTACCTGTTAAATTTAAAGTGATACAAAATTCTTACAAATTCTTATATTTGCATTTCTTATGCTTGCATTGTTGTGTTTCGTTCGGTCAGTGAGAGAGCCGGAGGCCCACGTCCCTTCCTCTTTCCTTCTTTCCCTTTCCTTCCCCTCCCGCTTCTCCCATATACAGGCTGGCAACGCACTTGCGACGTCCCTGATGTCGCTAGTGTCTATGGACGGTGGTGATCGCTTAACATCACGTGACCCACCAGTTCGTTTGCCTCCTTTGATATAAAAAAAATATATATATTTTTTAAATTTTAACCAATGTCCTCTGTGGCATAATAAGCGTGCTTGAGTACTGCGAATGAACAAATTAAGTAGAATTAGTCAAGTTCTTTTTATTAATAATAAGGAATACAAACATAAATCTAGATTTATAAATATAGGTAGACATTTATATCACCAGCTCATACATTTCCTAGTCCTATCCTAACTAATATTATAAATACGAAAGTAAGTCTGTATGTAATGCTTTCAGGTCTTAACTACTCAACCGATCATCATGTAATTATGCATAGGTACATACGCATTGTGAAGGAATTCAGAAAAGGCCAAAGGATATCTTTGGCTTAGAAATAAATACTATTACAGAGAGATATGTTAATCCTTTTTTTTAACATGGGGAAATCCCTACGGATACCCCAAATAGGGATATCCCTATAAGCAGGAGCTGCCGAACTGACACTACGTCTACTCCCCGGCAGGTATAGGCCTCTCCTCAGGGGCCTCGACGCGGTCGAGGCGTCAAAATCGTACACCCCTCAGATGAGGACGAGAGTTGCCCTCCCGACGATCGTGGGAGGCATATCGGCACAATGCGCCTCAACCACAAGGGCCTGTGAAGAAATTCTGCGTGGGCGAAGATAGGTTAAACCTACATTATTGCAAGCGAAGCGACGGGTAAAGGCTAGCCATGCATAAAGATGCAAACGCGGAAAAATCGCGACCGATTACTAGTACCAGAAAGATAATTAAAAATTCCAATCCATGACATGCGGACATTATTCTCAGAAGCTCTTTTCATTTCGGACCATTTTTTTATTTTTTACTTATACGTTTGGTAACCAATCTTACAGATTAATACTGCCATTGTCAAGTAGGTAATTACAGGTTTCTTGCGATTATTACAATGAACTAACAAGATGGTATCCGTTTTGTGAGAACTTTCCAGGGATATTTTATGGCAAGAGCATGGATTATGCTCCGTGGTGGTATAGTATGATTTCCCATCGTCTTCATTTATAAAAAAAAATAACCATATTATGTAAGCACCGCCAATATTACAATATATAGAGTGAAATAACACAAGACTATGAATAAAATGCACTACATGTCATTCTAAGATCCCGCCAGAAAATCCAATTTTTAATTATCTCAGTAAACGTTTACCAAAGTTCCGATGAGAGTTTACCATAGTTTGTTATTTCCAATATTGAACACAAAAATATCTTACTCCGCCGGTATCGTTCTGTGGATACTATTTATACAAATGGTTCTCAAAGTTGTGTGTAAACATACGTAATAAAACCAATGAAATCGTCTTGTTCGTTATATATCGGACGTGAGATTGGACCCATTTGACCGATTAATTGCATTTTTCCGTACCCACAGAGCCTTTTGGTCGATTTTCACGTACGTTTGTTACAAATCAGATAGTACTTATTTATAAAAAAAAACAGGTCTATCTCATGTAAAAATAATATTATATGGGTTTGCGCGGTTGCATCACGCGAAAACTGCTGTTGCGATATTTTTTTTAATTTTACTTACTAGACACTTAATTCTTGTGTAAAAGGAATATCACGATATCTTTATTAAAGTTTCAATAAGCTTTATTCTTTATAAATCCCACGAATGCAGTAATATCTGAAGTAGAGCAAACGGTGTGCTGCGCATGCGCGGAAATGGAAACGTAAACTTTTATACAAAGAAATTTTGTAAAAAGAGTCTATTTTTACCTTCAGTTTTCTTACGATTTATTCTTTTATACACAACTTATATAGTTAAGTTAATAAGTAATGCATGTAGCTAGTACTTAATATTATTAAAATAAAAATGATTCTGTATGTTTATTACATCATCACAACCAAGCATCTTAATAGATTGCAATGTAATGTGACACAGAGATGGCCCGGTATATAGAAAAGGGGCATGAGGTAATTTTCATCCACAAAATCGCGTGAAAACGAAGTTTAAATAAGACAATGTACATAACATAATACTTTTTTTATCATAGGTCATCAACATGAAATTGCATTTGTAAATATACAAACAGGACCAAATTTGTAATTAAATTTAAATTTGAAGATTTACACAACCACGGTGAGCTCAAATAGTAAATCAAATTCAAATAAAACTATATATTTAATAATCTTACACGGTTACACATTCACACCAAAAAATATGAAAACTATAATAGAAAGAGAGAGAAAATACTAAGCCGAATTATTCTGAAACCATTTTTTAAAATAATATCTACAAAAATATAACAGAAAGAGAAAGAAAATACTAAAACCAATGAACACTGTAATACTCAAATTTATAGACTGATATGTCTACATATCTATTTTCAAGTTACGTCGTTTATATGAAAAATATTCACATATTTTATGCAATGTATTAATTTATGACCTGGATATTAAATAGACCGCCAAGTAAAAGCCTAAATTAGTATACGAATCTAAAATGTAAAATAATATTCATTAAATTTTTTTATATTACATTAGATATAACAGAAATAAATCTAGGAAGTGTAATAGAAATATTAGGGAAGTATATTTAGAACAAAATAATATGAGTTATTTTGTTTAACCTACACAAAGCTTGGGAAGCTTTGGTTTTCACCAATATAATTATTTACCTTGTCCAATTACGTCGTACTATATAGTTCATAATTTACTTTGTTACTTTTTTTAGTAAATACCCAGGAGAAATCAAAACTGATATTGTTTCCCTATTTTGAACATACCCCATAATATATCGCTATAAATGTGTATTTATATATATTTACCAGCTGTGCCCTCGACTTCGTCCGCGTGGACTTAATGTAAAAAACACTGTAACTAATAGAATCATCTGAATGTATTACAGTCCATTTATTTATCCACTTTTCTCTCGTACTTCCGTGAACCGATTTTAATTAAACCAAGACTAAATGTTCTCGTGGATATGCTCTATAATTTAAGGTTATCGTAACCGCAATACTAAAATAGAATAGACAGACAGGCATTTCTAAAAATGATTGAAATATATTTTATCATTTATTCCAAGACAACTTTTTTTTATTTACGTGCTGAAATTCATTATACATACCCACCCTCCTGAGGGAGAAAGTGGGTTATGTCCGTCTCACACGGACTAAAACCCCACGGTGTACCGACAGACCGTATTGTTGGGGCGGCAAGGGATCGTTCTATACTAATCACCTTGAATAGCCGCCCCAACGGTGCGCCCAGCGGAAGGTGGCCGCTGGCCTCCTACCAGATAGGAAGACAGACTGGATACACACCAGCTGCCTTTCCTCGTCAGCCGGACCTGTGCAATGAGGAGATAGGCCCCCGGCCCATCCCTTCAGGTGCAGCTACAGTGGCGGTAGGAGTCAAATTGCCACCTCCTCCTTCCGGCCCTGTATTGGCAAAGAGGGTCACTTACAGGTTTTATCTCGCGGGCCCTCTCCGCTGCCTCCTTTTGCGAGATAACTGTATATGATTGAACTCCTCCTAAACGATGGGACGGATTTTGAAGATTTTTTTGTGTGTATACAGATAGATTCAAAAATAGCTTAGATTCACAACTGGAACAGGTAGGTGGCGCTGCGGTTAAATTTTAAGATTTTTTTTATTATCAAAGTGGGACATCGTCCGCCGGTACCGCTAGATTTTTTTTTTAACTGAGAGGTGTTCCTCCCAGTCGACAGGGTTCCTCTGCCATGGGTGGGCAGAGACTTTTTGCATCTGATGTTGTTTATTACAGAAGGTGTTTTATTTTATTCCAAAATTACTTGCTAAATTTGTATCTTTTGGTTTTATCTATATTAATTTTCTATATAGTTTTTCTCTTTTCCGTTCTATATTGTGTCCTTTTTAGCTTAATTTTGTCATTTTATTTATGTCCTCAAATACGGGTTTCCATTTTGGTTACTTATTCTATCTATTTATCCTTTTTTACGTTAGATTTGGAACATGTATACCGTTATCGAACTTCGCTATCAGCTAGACAATTCGCAGTACTGGGCCCTCGTATTTATAATTTTCTGAATATTCATCTTAATATATATCCGAACCCCATCCGTGTAGTAAAAAAGAAAGTAAAAGACTGGCTTCTTCAATGTAATTACGAAGACACCGAAAATATCCTAACACCCTTTTATAATAAATAAACTGATCGATTTATTATCTTCTAATATTAAGTATAACCGATACTCAACAATATATATGCACTATTTTACGCTCTGTTGTTTTTCTCTCGCAGCCATTCAAACATTCTATAAATATGCACCCTTATATTCACACACACACACACATTTATGCTCAATACACCTAGAAACACACACCTTTATTTACACTCACATACACACATATGCTCAACAATCACACATAGTAGGAGCTCATGATGAATCATAACAATTTACCAAAAATCTTTACCAAATATCTTCATTTATCAGTTTAGTTTGCGCTGGCGTCTGTGATACAGTCTCAAGACTAGTACAGACGTCAACGTGATCTTAAATTGGCAGCGTCAGTGACATTCTAATTCTGTAAATTATTTATTGTAAAACTTATAGGAAAATAAATTATTATTATATATTATGTTAAATTTCGTTAAGGGTTTTTACTTTATTTCACAATTCTATTTTTTTTTTAATTTTGTGTAACTATGTTTATGTATATATATATCCATATCCATATGTCCAAAAATATATGTATCTGTATTTTGATTTCTCACAACAGTTACTTTGTGTTGTCAAATTTTGCCAGGTTCACTCTATGAGCACCGAGCATTTCGGCATTTTGTAGACAATTGGTCTCAGTTTGGGTTAGCCTGCATCCTTGTCAATTGATCCTTCTTTGTTTCTGTTTAGTAACTAGCTGATCCCTCCAACCTCAGTTGACATCAAAACGGCATCCGGGTGGAGAGATCCTTCCCTCTATTACAGTTTTGCTGTTGTTACTCTTCTCTTATTTCGCTCACGATTTGGGTCTACCTAGTTTGACTTATCCTATTTTTCATGAATAGTATGGGTCAGCTTTTGGGTTTTCTCTAATATCGCAGCTATATTGGCCAGATGTTCGGCTCTCCTTTGACGTATGAATGCAGTCCAATCCAAAGATTTGTCTTTTTGGCCATCTTGCTCGGTAGCCCATTTCGTGTTTTTTGGGGCCAGTCCCGGGGTCCTTCAAGAGTAAGCTACACTCTGACGTGCCAGCATATCCCACTTCTTGCGCACAGGGCAGTCTATGTGGAAGGCATTGTGGTTTGTGGTATTTGCTTTGGCCATATGGCAATTCCAGCAAACCGCGGTGGTATGTTGCTTGTAGGCTTCACACGCCTCTCTTTTGTGATGGCCACCATAATGGCTACACCTGTCTTCCGTCTCCTGGCAGTATTTCTTCCCATGACCGTACCCCAGGCACCGCGAACACTGTATGAGGGGGGACTGATCCTCAACCACAAGCCGTTGCAGGTCTATATAAACCTTCCCGGCTATGGTTAGCCTCCCCCACACCTGCAGCGACACCTAGAGTAAAATATGGCTTGAGTATTCCTGGTCTTCCTCCTATACCTAATACTTGCTCTGAAGTCCTCCTTGGCTACGTCTTTAAGAAGCGATTTGTTTTGCTTCTGCAAAAGGTCCAGTACCTCCTCAGCCGTGTTGACGCTCAGGACATCCCTGAGGATTATCAAGGGATCCTTGTTCCTGGCATCCTCTATACTTAGTGAGGGGTCTTTCTTTGTGATTTTCTGCCGGACCTTTTTCACTTCCTCCCTGTCGCTGAACCCCAGAACCACCTTCTGGTCCTTCACTTTCCGTATTCTGTCGATGCATAACCCTTTCTTTTTTGGCTCGACTGCTGCTCTTATTTTGTCCACGACCTCCCCACTCTATCTCTGACTTAGAGGAGATAATCAGAGAGTGGAATGATTCCGGTATCTTAATCTTCCTCGCTGTCCTCTCCGTTACTCCCTCATGTTCTGTCACTTCCGCTGTGTTTCTGTTCTTTTCTATCTCCTCTATTTTCCCTAGTCTATCCTTACCGCTAGTATCCCGCTAGTATGACAAAGTTAAAATATTATAGGAATCCAAGGTTGTAATTTATTTACCTTTAAATTGTTTCGATGTTATGTTTATAATATAATACTTATTAACACCTACATTTGTGTTTTACGCAGCTCTATTTATAGCGGTTACAAAACTTGGTGTACTGTTTCATAACAAATTAACAAATCATACCGAACATCAAGAGTTGAAAAATATTAGCTCGACCACTTTAATAAAAAAAATTACAATATCTTCAATGCAAATTTTTGTTGCTAAAATATAAAATATACATCAAAATGTGTTGCATAATCATTATATGACAAGTCAACAGTGACTGCAAACTAAGCCGCCTATCTTGTACGAGACTATAAAATTGTCCACTAACTCATATATTATCAAAACCCTGGACATAGAATTTACGAAGATGCTTTGACAGATCCTAAAGTCTCATTGTATTGATTTTAATAAAAGTACCACATGATATTAAATTACAATGGAACCTCAAATGTAACGTATTAAGCCGGAAAACCTAAAACGTGGTTAACAGAACACATCTTTAGATGCTTAGCGAAAGAATTTCAACTTGAAATTGATAACTAACAAGACACGTTACCGACATTTCAATATTTACATACATATAAATTTAATGAAATAAATAAATTTCCTATGATTTATAACGATGTTCTTCTATGACGAAAAGGATTTGAATCTAGGTCGATCAAAGCTGTATCCGAATACGTTATCTCAAAGTTTCAAGTAGGATTTGCTATCACAGATTCTCAAGGGTTAATATACGTCATATAATTGTTGGTAATTTTCAACTTTTTTCAACTTTTTTCAACGGTTTTGTTACACGTTACATTACGACATAAATAATACCTAAACAGGAGTGGTTTTTGATAGGTTCTTGGAATGTAATGCACTGGATTTTATATATAATCTTGTGTCATTTGACTCTATGTTTTGTAATATTGATGGTGTTTTACGCAATATATAGTTCGGTTATTGTGTTGTGTGCAGATCAGAAATATTACCACGAAATATAGATTCTGACTTGCTACAAAAACTCCCTGGAAAGTTTTAAGAAGGGAGCCATCATCTTGTTAGAGCATTGAAATGATCGCAAGATACTTGTAAAATCAATGAATATTCGGCAAAATGGCAGTAATAATCTACTACAAGAACGGTTGCAAAAAAAGAAAAAAACTAATACAGGAATATTAAATGCTATCAGAAATGTTAACAATGATTCGCATAAATACAGCTTAAACTTACCTGCAAGTACGCGGCGTCAGAGACGAGACCACAGAGGAGCGCCCCAGTTAGCGCCCTCAAAACAGCCTTGCCCATGTCCCCGCACATAATGCTATTCTGTAACGCTGCAACACACGACCGAAATACAGACGAGCGAATGTGAACTGTACCAAGCGAACGGCATCGCCCCACTATGAGGCACTGCGGTGTTTGTGAAATGAAGGAAATGGTAGTGTATTAAGGGATTGCTACACAGTGAACCTATCACGCCATGTCCCCAAGTTATTAGATGTGACATTATCTTGTAACGTTTTGTAGAATAATTACTGTTGTTAATACTTTCACAAGCACGCAAGCTACGTTGATTCATTATTACCAGGAACGTATACCTATCGGTCTCCTGTATGGTTCATGATTCGATAGCCAACCAAATGTGATTAGTAATGTGTCCAATGTTAGACCATTTGCTGTTTCGAAATCAAAAATACTTTATTCAGTTTAGGTCCTAAAATCTGGTTTATCTTTTCATTATACATATTTTTATGTATTTTAGTGGATGCACAGAGAGGGGCATCATTACCATTTGTAACCGCCATTAACATATGAATCCGCATTATAATAACCTTTAAATAAATATAGCCTGCTATTGCTACCCTCATTAGCTATTAATTTCTACACCATACTCGTACCAACCAACTCCGACCATATTATTACCTAACATACGTTGATGCTAGTCACATGTTGGTGGGGTTGGTCTTCAAGATTTTCCTTCTCCATTATAAGTAACACCAGCTTCCAAAACTACTTTTTGGGACGGGAAAACAATACCGCAGACACTACTCTTAAACACAGATGAAATGAAATGGACCATACAAATGAGATATTAAAACGCAATCAAATATGAATGAAATTTATAATAAAACAACACATTATCACCATAAATGGACATTCGCAATTTAATTACACGGGTTCATTGTCATCTTTAAACGACATTCAGAGCGATTATCAGTATGTAATAATGCAACACGCTTTAACATAATAGCGGTAATTGCGAACTCATTCGATAACAACACTTTCAGTTTTCACGGTCCGTTGAGTCCTCGGCACCGAGAACGAGCTGGTTTCCCTTTTTCCTGTACAATAATTTACAATATCCTATATGGTTTTGTAACAAAATTATCCACTTTATATTAATCATCGATCGTTATTATTCAAAGCTTTAAACAGCCTTTTTCTATTTGAGTCATATTTGTGTTCTCGGACAATTAATCTCAAGCTACACATAACATGTATTATGATAACCATACAAAATATAACACAGATAAGGAGATAAACTTAAGTAAAAGAAAAAACCAAAGGGAAATTAGAGTCGTACATGTTTAATTAGTTCTTTACTTTGAATCTATGAATTAAGTTACTTGCTTTACAACACTTAGAGAGCCCCACTGAAGCTATTTTTGGTTTCAGCATGAATGGGTCGGCTCCTCCGGGGTAGTACCACCCCTCTCACAGATAACCGACGTGAAATGACACTGCTTGCATTGTTGTGTTTCGTTCGGTCAGTGAGAGAGCCGGGGGCCCACGTCCCTCTTTCCTTCTTTCCCTTTCCTTCCACTCCCTCTTCTCCCATATACAGATTGGCAACGCACTTGCGACGTCCCTGATGTTGCTAGTGTCTATGGGCGGTGGTGATCACTTAACATCACGTGAGCCACCAGTTCGTTTGCCTCCTTTGATATAAAAAAAAACTTATAATAAATTAAGATTGCACTTGTAAATCATTCTTTCTAAGTTATTGTATTGAACCGTTTCACTGTGTACTTTGTTGATGTTTCCAATAAAGAAATAAATAAATACTGTAATAAAAGTATGTAAAGTATATTTAGCACATATAACAAAAAAAAAATGTTAAAAAGGTGGCGACCATAGAAGCCAGAACTCAACATTAATCCGTACGATCACTACCGTCTACTGGAACGACACGCTGTATTGCTTAAAATACCATTATTTACGACTATATTATATGGTATAGTATGGTAGTTGCGATTTACTTACATAATTATTGAAACCAGCCAAATGAAGTTCTATACGTATGTATATAGTAACCAAAATCCATTAGAATTTCACTAACTACAAATTGTTGTCTTTCGTACGTTATTCTGGAGAACCTCTTGCGTTTTATGAGACAAAAAGTATTTTAGATGTAACCTTGTAATATTAGTTATCACTGTGTCAAGTTCCGTCAAAATGACTACTTGCAGAGTAATACGTGTTGCTATTTAATACTCAGACACACAATATACAATGTTATTAATCACAAAATAGTTACTTATAAGCAGGAATAGAATAGTACATTTGTTGTAGTCCAATGAAGCTGTTGAGACCTTGCTAGGTCAATAGCGTACTAAGTTAAAAAAATAGTAAATTTATTACCAGCTTTCGCTGCCGCCATCGACTGCGTGAGTGTAGATTTTGTTTGTCATTTCTTCTTAATAAAAAGTGTCCCATGAACTTATCTATGCCTTTGACAATATGTATACATAATTTCACGATGTTCGGTTATACACATAAGAAATCTTAAAATTCATCTCAAACCTCAACTCAGACATACCACATACAGACTCTTTATATTTAAAACTAGCGGGCCCGGTAGACGTTGTCCTGCCCTGACAATAAAACAAACCTTGACAAATTACATGAATAAAACTTCCTTATAAATTACTGTATCTACTAGTGAAAACCGCATGAAAATCCGTTGAGTAGTTTTTGAGTTCATGAAGAACAGACAGACAGACAGACGTGGCAGACGACTTTGTTATATAAAGAATTCTCTTTGATAATTATATGATTCTTTAAACTTATAATTTCATAGCACGTAGTTACTTAAGCTAAATTAATTTAATCTATACTAAAATTATAAAGAGGTAAAGTTTGTGAGTTTGTGACGTTGTGATGTTGTGACGTTGTAGGGGGTAATCTCAGTCTGGTCCGATTTGAATATTTCCTTCAGTGTTATATAGCTCATTCATCGAGAATGGTTATAGGCTATATTATCATCATCATATATTATTATCATCACGCTAAGACCAATAGGAGCGGAGCAGAGATGAAGAATGTTTCAAAATCGGGATGTTTTTTCCTTTTGAGAACTGCTGCGTGTTAGTGTAAGTGTATCTATTCCACACGAACGAAGTTGCGGGCAGAGGCTAGTGAATGATAAAACGTGGGCTACATTTAAATTTTATTTCAAGTGTTACGGTGAATGAATTTTATTAAAATCGTTTACACAATATACTGTAAGATTAGTTTAATAATTTAGTTAAACATTTGAAAATAACTTATATATTACAATCTCGAGGTTTTATTACAAACATAAACAAATAAGTTACAAATATTACCTGCTACCCAGATAATACGTATTTCCCAATAATTGCCGTCAAAAACTGGCCGAGCCGAGACACCTGTCCATTGCGAAAGTGCCTACAGCAGACCTTTTGCGAACTTGTTCCTAACTGTGTTACACGACCGGACAAATTTATTGAAATGTCTCTTTAAATGACGAAATTTAGATAATAAAGGAAATTAATATTTGAATAGTAGTTTTCTGATAACGAAAACTATGATTTAATTGTAATTCAACAAATATATGGCAACTAGTGGTCGCGTATTGATCGAAATTTGACATATAATAAAATACACAGTGTTTTCTTTACATGTTAATGTATAGAAATTATCATTTGTATCAACTTTTTTTATTTATTTTAAAGATATTGCATTTTTTATACTTTTTTTTTTCGAACTGACTACGCTATTGACCTAGCAAGGTCTTAACAGCTTCACCGAACTACTAAGGCAAGCGCTTAAGGCACTCAGCCGATTTTATTTCAGCAACTAGCTCAAGGGTGCACGGCACACCTCGGCTTAGCTGTTGCCTGTTACATGCAAACTCGCGACTTATCTTAGTTAACCTAGCTAACTATTCATATATGTTTGAGTTGTTGAGACGCATATGTGTACCAAGCATACACGCCTCAACAACCCCTCCATATATTTTTTTTATCGGAAAATTAGAGTTTTTCCAGTTCGATAAGGGAAAAAATAAAACCCTTCCACTTCCATATGTAAGCGTGTAGCGTGCACGTGTGTGGGGGTGATCGTGTAGTGTTGTAGCAGTGATGTAAATTTTTATGTCACTGTATCGCGCAAGTAACGCACTCAAGGGCTCCCTGCCGAGGGATCGAACCTAGACTTGAGCCGCTGCCGAGGGGTGCCTATTCTGGTGTGCAGGAGCGAAATTTACCCCCAGGCCACGGCGGCGTGATCAGTGGTTACGCGGGCGTGGGCGTGAACACGCTCTGTTTGGAGAGACAGACTGGTACTGATCGTTCACTGCCGTTATTTCATCAGGAGAAAATATGTCGCGGACGTCTATAATAATGCGCAGCGTTCGGTACGGGTTCGTATTGTGCGGCGGATACCACTAACGGACTGGGTTTTTTATGCGTAAAGAGGGTTTAGAATAAATAATAGAAGCTTATCTATACATATAATTAGAATGTGAATAAACATGGCTGTGTGCTTTTTAGATTTTTGTAAAAATCAATGTTTCATGTACCAATTAAAATAATTAAAAAATAATAGTAAGTTAACCTAAGAATAAGTAATAAAATATATTTCAATCATTTTAAAATATATCTGTCTGTCTGTTTGTATGAACAGGTATCACTGCTAAAGTACTATGTTCATGATAAAACCTCAAATAATAAAGTATATCTTCGATTAAAATTCAGTATTTGTTTATTAAAATCGGTTGAAACTATCAAAATTTATTGTAATCTTAATGACGACGCCAACTTAATAGGAAAAAAAAGTATATAGTAATTAGAATTTATACATTCAAATGACTTTAACAGTCACTGTTTTGTAAATCAGGTTCAACGCGGATGAAGTCGCGGGCAAAGCTAGTTATAAATAAAAACATCACTTGTCTATGTTATGGAAAGAAGGTTATAAATATTTAAAAGTAGTTTGTTTGAAGTCCATAATCTCCAGAACTATATATCACAGTCAGATAAGATACATTGTTGTATAGATTTTTTTTCATATCATAGGAAGCAAACGAACAGGTGTGTCTCCTGATGTTAAGTTATCACCAACGTCAATAGACACCAGCTACACCAGAGAGTCGCAAGTGTCTTGCCAGCCTGTGTTCGTGAAGGAGGGTGGAGAGAAGAAAGGGAGAAGGGGAGATGGGCCTTCGGCGCTCTCACTGACTTAACGAAACGTAACAATTCAAGTATTACTTCATGTCGGTGTTGCTGTGGGTCGGATGGTAGTACCACGGGTGAGCTGACCCATTCATGTTGAAGCCAGTTATAGCGTGGCTCTACTATCTACTAGATTTTAAAATCCTCTTATTGAAGAAAGTTTGCATGGTGGTATTTATTTTTATAAGTCTGCTAGTTAGCTACCATCCTCCCGTTGAAAATCTGTCGCCAAGCACCAGTTGCTATGTTCCGGTATTCGCGCTTAATAGCCAGTTTCCATCTAAGTTGGACGTGTTTACCTTCTCAGTATCGTAATTTAATAGCAGATGAAATTGTAGTCGGACGCAAATATCTATGAAGTATAGAAAAATAGTTACAAGTTATGACCATGCTATGACTCTTAGGAACGGAACAATTACCATACAAATTGTAAATCAGAACTTTCGTAGAGTACAAACAAAATAATACTAACCGAAATGAAATAGTACCTGAAGGTAAACTGATCGTCCGATGAGGACTAAGTATTATTGAGGTTCGAAAAGTGAATATCTAAGTCGGAGAGGTTATGTGAAGTGCGGTTCAAACGCTTGTTCAACTGCCTACGCAAAAGCCGATCTATCGCGAAATCTATTATTTATAGTGTAGGTCAGTACATGAGTAGCATTACACAATTATGTTTTATGGTTCACGATCAAACAATAAAAAAGAACTAACAACTTCCTCATTGTATTAAATGAGAATTTAAAATAAACAATTATTACATGACCAATTATATTTGGCCTCAATTGCAACAACTCCGAGAACTTATTGCGTAACATCACTTTTGGGTTCAATAAACTAATATTACTATATCTAGACTTCAAATAGAGCGTAACAACCGTTTTGTTAAATATATCTGTTGTGAAATATTAATTAATAATTTTTACTTTTTTTTTTAATTTATCATATACATTTATTTTTATTTAAATAATAATTTAATATTTCTCAATCATGTGAATTAAGTAACAACTCCGTTTTTTCTCAGTAACTATAATTTTATAACACACTTTTCTCGCTGCTTTGCTCGCGTTTTAGATAGTCTTAGAAAAGAGATTTAATTATACAGCCCGTGTTAGTTACTAAAATATAGCTTTTTATAGGTGAAATAAATTTTGATGAAAATGAATTCATATATGAAAACTACAATTGACCCATGGAAAAGAGAACAAGATGGGAAATACAATCAAGAACATTGAAATATAATTTACTGTATGTTAAACACAGAATAAACATTACTGGTCGTGTTGCATGATGAGCAAGTCATCGTGTTCTAGTGGTTAACCAGCGAAATATTAATCCGATGTCCGTAGGTTCGAACCTCGGCATTGGTTAACGAATATCTCTGAATTCGCGAACATTTACTAATTTAAATTTAAAACACTCTCGGTTGGCGCTAAAGGAAAATATAGCGTGGAAACCTGTACCTCTTATGACTTGGGTCCTTCAAACGAGACCTGAAGAAGCATTTTTGCAGGTCGGCATGATAGCGATGTCTGCCGTTGCTATTTAACACTGACAGTCACCATTATATATGGACTGTACTGTACTTTCCATCATGGACCGTGTAGTTACGTTGCCGAACCTGTTTAAAAAAATAAGAATGCTCTTATACACAGTAAGAGTATACAGTAAGAGAGAAAACATAGAACTGTGTACTTCTCAGAGTTGAAAATCATCAATAAATCGTAGGCTGACCTATGGCTCTTTTTTTTTCGATATATATTTCACATATGTATGAGTTGTTGAAACGTATATGTGTACCAAGCATACACGCCTCAACAAATCCTCCATATATTTATTATCGGAAAATTGATAGTTTTTCGGTTCGATAAGGGAAAAAAGTAAAGCCTTCCAATTTCATGTGTAAGTGTGTAAGCATGTAGCCGTGCACGTGTGTGGGGGTGATCGTGTAGTGTTGTAGCTGTGATGTATATTTGTGTGTCACTGTATCGCACAAGCAACGCACTCAAGGGCTCCTTACCGAGGGATCGAACCTAGGCTTGAGCCGTTGCCGCGGGAGGCCTAATCGGATGTGCGGGAGCGAAATTAACCCCCAGACCACGGCGGCGTGATCTGTGGTTACGCGGCTGTGGAAAACCTATGGCTCTGTAATGGGTGTCTTACAGGCCGATGATGATCATGATAGTTTCTTAAGATTCTGACAACATTGTCAACATAGTTACTAGGTTATCATCACCTCACAACCGCTACTTATGCATTCACAAATATAGTATATACAGATTAACTGTAAATTGCAATAATTATTCCATTAAGTAGAATTATTTCAGAAAACAATGAAATTATATCGTTTATATAGATACAACTGTAATATTTCTTAGGTAGAGTACCAGACGCCACAATCTCAAGATATCGTCTTAAATTATTCAGTAGACGCTCTCGTCTGATACATAGATGTATTTTTGGCTATGCACATTTTCTATTACACTCAGCCTTATATGAAATTGTAACTAGAAAAGATTATTTTTTCATTTACCAAATGGAACAAGTGGCATTATTAACACTAGTGATCGACCGATGTTTGACAGAAGACCATGATAAGGGGTACGAACTGTTCTCTTGAGGTTATTTATATATAGAGGCTTAGAATCGTCAGCTCTGATTCATTACAGGGATTTGAGCCTACGTCAATCGATTATTCCTTCTGTCCGACTACGCTATTGACCTAGCAAGGTCTTAGCACCATCACCGGACTACGTCAATCGATGCAGTGTCCAAACACGAGACTACTGTACCATCATCACTTTATTATCTAATTAGTAATTACAGGGACTCAAACAATGGAAAATAAAAACGTCTTGTAATTTAAAACATTAGTATAGAAGTCGTAGTGGTCAAGTAATTTCATATGTAGAATATTAGTCCGATGTCCGCAGGTTCGAATCCCAACATGTACTAACAAATTTACTAATTTGAATTGGTAACACTATCACCTGACGGTGAAGGAAAATATCGTGAGCAAATCTGAATCTGATGAATGTTCTTGTAGTACTACTGTATGTGGGGAAATATAAGACTGTAGATTTCTCAGAGTTTGAAATCCCCAATACGTTGTGGGCTGGTGTAGTGTCCATAAATTCCTTCGGGAAGAGACCTATGTTCCTGCAGTTAGTCTTTTGCAGACTTGATAATGACGATAATAGATTAATATAAATTACTCGCGAAGTCATCAAATCGTTATGCATTTATTTTTACTAAATTCCTAATTATATTTTAAAACTTGGAGCTTACAATAATAACAAAAATAATATAAACATGTCACTTCACTAAACCAAACACATAGTTTATTCAAAACAAATGCATCCAAAATACTTTATGCAATTTAGGACCTAATAAGGCGCTTACAAATGTTAAAACTGCCACCGGTTTGAAAAACAACCCAGTTATCGAGAAGAACCGCCAAGAAACTGTAAGGTTTATATACTTAACATATATTTATTTACAATACATTAATCATTACAATAGTTTTTAGTGAATACACAGATAGGAGTAAAATCTAGACATTGCCATCGTTCACATATTGATCCACTCTATAATAGCCTTTTGAGACCAAAACCTGATTGACGTGGCGCTTTAATTTACAGCCCGGCAAATCGGTAACATGCTTCGAGATTTTGTTGTAAAGCCTTTTTTTATATATCATATACGAGGCAAACGAACATGCGGATCACAACATGCGCTCTCACTGACCGAACAAAACGCGACAATGCAAGCACTGTTACTTCACGTCGGTTTTCTGTGAGAGTGAGACTATTACTCGTTTTACTTAATCTAAAACATGGGACGATTAGGTTCTTACAGTTTCTAGTATTTATATCATGACGATTTTTTACAAAAACGTATTATTATGTGTTAATTCTTAAACATACGCCAATACAGTTAGCTAGGTAACAGAGTTGAGAATATGTCCGGTTTCGTGTAGCTAAAGGAGTCAAGTGTAACAAACTCCACACGTTAGGTAAGAGTTCAGACACTCCGACTAAACTGATACTGTGCTGACCACGTCACGAATCTTTCGATATAAATTTACTGGAAAGGGTAGACGATTAAAGAAACGTTGACAGCTGTTTTCTTTCTCACATTAAAATAGTTAATTGTTTGTTTTTCTTTCTAGAACATATTTATAAGGTAATTCATTTAATGCTTTTTCTTACTAACATTATAATACTAAAAAAACCTTCTCTATCGGTCTCTAGAGGTATAAAAGAATAGTTTATTCCATAATGTGTGTAATATTTAATGAATTACTAGCTTTTGTTTGCAGCTCTTTCTGTCATAGGAGGCAAATAAACAGGTGAGTCACCTGATTTTAAGTGATCACCGCCGTCCATGGACACTAGCAACACCAGAGGAGTCGTGAGTGCGTTGCCAGCCTGAGCTTAGGGAGTAGGAGGAAGCGTGGAGGTCGAAGAAGAGGCAGAGGGAAGGGTAGGATCTCCGGCGCTGTCACTGACCGGACAACAATGCAAGCGCTGTTACTTCACGTTGGTTTTCTGTGGGTCAGGTAATACTAACCCGGGTGTGTCAACCCATTCATGCGGACGCTATCTTTAATGTAGATTTTATCTAAGCCTCGGGAACGGTAGTGTATTCAGACTTATGTTTTATTCTGTACGCGTGACAACGCATATACAGTTTTCATAACGAAGTTCTCAACTTCTTATCTTTTCCGTACCGTGAAGCTGTGGAACAATCTCCCGGTTAGTGTGTTCCCTCCTTCGTATAACATAGGGTCCTTCAAGCGTAAAGAGACATTTACGCAGGCCGGCATGACAGCGGCGACCGCCGAGGGATGGCGTGTCTCTCGGTGGTCGCCATTATTTTTGGTTGTACTGTGCTCACCATCAGGCACAGTGCAGTCACTTTGCTGTACTACAATAAAAAAAGAGTCTAACGTACAAACAAACTCACTTTCTCATTCATTATATCAGTATGTTTGAATTATTGATTACAAAAAATTATAGTATGAGTTGATGTGTTACTTGAAATTTTGACTTTTAACTACAGATTCTTAGGGCTTCAATTATTATATATTTTAGTTTAAACTTTTGCAATTCTAAAAGTGACTTTATTTAAATAGAAAAAAAAGGTAACACTAATAGCCACCAGATCTAGTAAAAGAAACTTGTCTAAGATACAAATAGAAATGTATTAACAAAGAAAAAAAAACAAGGCAGTCACAACGACTGTCGACAGAAGTAAAAACTCAAAACAACGGCATAATTTGTTCTCTTTTAAATTTATAAATTTATTATAGTGTGATTGACAATATTTAGGTTTTGGAATTTGTTTACTGAAAATATTAAAATTAGTGTGGTTTTCATGTCTACTGGCACTCGGAGCAATAATCATATATATTTTTATAAAGTCTATTAATCATTGTAGTCCGGTCAAGCTGTAAAGGCTATGCAAGGCCAATAGCATAGTCAGTTTGAAAAAAAAAACACTATTAATCAATCAAACGTATGATGAGCTACTACGCTTTGTTAATGTAACGCAAGCCACGCAAGTGCAATACGGTCTAGGTCACACTTTTTAGCATGTCATAACATGAAATTATAAATTTATCATCTGTTTAAATATTCCACTCAATTTGTCTAAAAATCTTGTCACTTCAAAAAACCAACTGTCCATATCACTCCCAAAATTAAGACGATTCTAGTCACATATAGAAAAATCCACTAAACTATGTGGATTACAGAGCATGTCGAATAACTGTAAACTACTTATAAACAAACATTCCATTGAATAATATAGCATTGTTTGTGAATTTGTATGGAAGAGCCAAGTTACCCGAAAGCCAATTCTCAGTTTAATAGTTCCTAACGGCATCGGACCTCAGAGCCGCGCCGCGCTCCCGCCAGCGACGCGACGAGTAGGTACCTACATCCTAACTCGGCAGTTAGTAAACATGCTCACCCTCGTTAGATATTTAGGAGCTCAGAAAATTGGGTTCCTGATTTTTATGAGTGTACATAATCCCCGGAGGCGAACAGTAATGTACACATCGAGTGCTACAGATTGAACCTTATTTCGTTTGTAGGAAATCACGTTTTCTGTATTCACTTTTTTCGATAATTAAAATTTATATCCGACAACAGAGTCTAATAACAATTAACTTTCATTTGTCAGTTTTGTTTTGAAACGTTATATAATATAATTGGAATAATTAAAATATTATTCTGTCTCTTTAATTCCTGATTTAATTTAATTCACTTCTATTTAGTTGCATATCTCCTAAGAGTGAAATGAATATTGTACATAAAAACTTTTATGTACGTTTATATTATGTTTATATTAGTACATAAATATAATAATTAATTATCTCTTAAGGTGAAGATATAATAGCATCTTCTAACATTAAGATGCCGCATGGTGGTATGCTTAATTCCTTAGGACTTTCTGGCAAAATAGCTGTATTGTGGCAAAGCTTGCCCCTATAGGATCTTGGGCCACATCACCGTTTACCACTGGTGGGATTGCGATCAAACGCTGAAACTTATACTGAATTACAAAGTAAAGGCCCTATCACATTAGGTCATGGCGGCGCCATCGATCGGGACATCGAGACGATGTGTACAGATGTATGGTGGGTACCTCACCTGATATAAGATTGGTTGCGCGACCAAGTCTATTGCCGGCAACCGAATCACCACCAGGTGGTGAAGTGGTGCAATTATTAATATGTGTAGAGTTCTTTGACATCCACCGCTGTCTTTCTTATTTAACTTTCTTTTGCGACGTACATATAGCAAAAGAACTGATAACTTTTCGATGCCCATTTTATAACTGACAATCCTGTTCTTTGTTTTGGTGTTTCTTGCAGAATAGGTCAAGACATCACGGTGGCGCCGCCATGGCGTCTTTAAGAGAGGGCCTTAAGGCGTTCAGTTTTCTTTAATTGGACAAATTTGCTTAATTGAAACGATAGACATATTTTTTGAAGTATAAATTTCCTAAATAAATAATAATAAAAGAAATCGTATTTAGATTATTTATAGAGATCATGGCCCCGTCGCCGATATTTCAATAAAAAAGTGAGCGCACCAAATATAATATAATTAATGTATATCTTTAGTTGTTTTAGTAGTTAATAATATAATCAATTTTCAAAAATATTTATAAATCATTTTCGTCGTACCGTAAATTATTCAACAACTTCCTTGTTTATTGTTGGGCCAATAGTTTGTTGTATTTTCACAATCATTTTGCATTGAAAGTTATTTATATTAAGTAATATATATGTTTTCCTTTTTAATGTATAATATTAAAAAATTATTGATATTTTATATTTATAAAATAACAAAAAATATCCCAAACAATTATATGAGATTATTAAAACATGGATGCTTAAGATTAGGATAAAAAAAAAACTCGAATTCTTAAAGCCTACTATAAGTCCTCATTATTTATAAGGCCATTAGCTACAATAACGATAATTTAAATTTGGTATCAGTTTTACTTAGTTAAATAATAAAGCGAAGATATTGTGGGCTGCAAAAGTTCAATGCCAAATATCAATGTTATATGTACATAAGTCGCTATACTTAGTATATCGTATATAGGAAGTATGTCATAGTTGGTAGAGCCACGTTGCAGCTATAACTGGTTTTAGCAGGAATGGATTGGCTCGTCCGGGATAGTATCATCCGACACACAGAAAGCCGACGTGAAGTAACAGTGCTTGCATTGTTGCGTTTCGTTCGGTCAATGAGAGCGCCATAGGCCCACTTCCCCACCCCTCCCTGACCCTTTCTCCCTCCCATCACACAGGCTAGCAACGCACTTGTAACACCACTGGTGTTATTAGTGTCTATGAACGGTGGTGATCACTTAACCTCAGGTGACTCACCTCACTCACCATTTGCCTCCTAAAAAAACTACGTTCACTAGTCTGACGCAAGCACAATACGTCACGAGCATGTCGAATTTATCGGAATATGTGGGTGATTGGAAATTACAAGATTTTACTCATCCACAAATTCAATCGTGTATATGGTGCATTCGAGTATATACAATATCTGGAATAAGTACAAGGCATTACGCTTCACTAGCATATCGGTTTTATATTTAGTAGGTGGGAGAGCCACGCTGAAGCTTCTATTATTTATTTAAATATGAATGGGTCGGCTCGCCCGGGGTAGCACCACCCTCTCACAGAAAACCGACGTGAAGTAACATGCTTGCATTGTTGCGTTTCGTTCGGTCAGTGAGAACGCCGGAGACCCATCTCCCCACCGCTCCCCTCTCCTCTCCTTTCCCCTCTCCCTTTCTCTCCATTCCCCAAACACAGGCTGGCAACGCACTTGCGACTCCTCTGAGGTTGCTAGTGTCTATGGACGGCGGTGATCGCTTAACAACAGGTGATCCGCATGTGACGAACATGCCTCCTAATTGATATAAAAAAAAATTAAATCACTCAACACGGCTAAAGAGCTTTTCACTACAATAATTTAAACATTATTCGTAGACACGATAACACGAAGATATATCTTAACCGTACGAATCGAAACCTAAAATGTACGTGCTTAAAATGCGTACACGGTAACGTTTACAAGCTCAGTTTAATAAAACACATATAACGTCGGGCCATATGTTCTCGGCCTAATATCGAAGAGCCCTGTTTACTTAGGGGAATACATAATGAACGTGAACGCTTCTGTGAGTTTGTCACGCACTACCGCGTAAAATTAACCTCGCTATTTCACTACACCGAATTACTGATTTAAATTCATTTAGCAATTATAAGTGGTTATATTTCCGATCTCATCTATCTATCTATATATACATCTATCTATCTATATATACATCTATCTATCTAATACCTCCAAACGAGCAATTGTTGTATGTTTTTATATTTATATATATTCAGGATCTCGGAAACGGCGCCATCTATTTCCCTAAAACTTAGTATTTAGGTAATTTCGGGGACGATAAATCGATCAGCTAGATTTTATTCATAGAAAACATTTTTTGACTGAGTTTTTCAGGCAATGAAAAAATATAGCTAGAATATAAAAACCGCCGCTGTCAAAAAAATAGCTCAGGAGGAAATTGGTTGCTTTGAAAATCCGTGTAATCCCAGTTCGAATTCGAGTGTGTATATTTTTTTTAATAATAATTTTGTGAGGCAAACCTAACAGTTTATATTAATTTTAAAAAGGTTTTTAAAAAATCGAGCTTGGCTCGGACGCCCAGGTACAGTTATTTAATTGTAAATCGACGATTGTTAAAAAATTACATATTTATATATATTTGGTTTTCCTGTTATTCATTATTCATACACTTATATACAATGCTATCTAATTAATTATGGAAAATAATGTATAATGTTCAAACTTCTAGCGACTTTTATATATATATGCTTTTATTGGTTTATGGGAATTATAGCTGAGTTGCACCAGTCAATGTTAGAGTCAAAAATTCGGTTAAAGTTATTGTTAGGCAAATAATGGGTTGCACCAATTGACAATGGTTAAAATGACGTCACGATTTAACGTTAACAATTACGGCTCGATGTTGGCCGGTTAACGTTATTGTTAGTGACAATTTTTGAATCGGTTGTCGTATTTACTAGTTAAAACTTTAGAATATATATCATTGAGAAATCCTATGGGAAGTTCAAAATAATTATTTCTATGACAACATTAGTACATTTAAACATGATTTGCTTCTATGTATGAAAATTAATATTTTGGTGCAACCCAGCCATGTTTTATAATTAATGTCATTATAAGAATATTAATTATATTTAATATTAATTATTCACTTGAATTTATTACATTTATATATGTGAATATGTGTTATTATTTGACATCTTAAATACTCAACGAATCACAATGAAATTTTGCATTCACCTAGTCAGGTGTACGTGAAAGGAAATTACAGTACATATAGTACCGGAAGAATAGGTCAAATCTATATTAACAAGAGTGAAACCGTGGGCAACAGCTAGTAAGTTGTGTTCAAATTGATCATAGATTGGTTTTTTGTTATAACTGTGTAAGCTTTTACTGATTTGATTTTAAATTACATTCTATAAATGTTGTTATTATTTCTTCAAGTTTTTATGGAGAAGTATATGTCGGTTAGATTGTACTTTGAAAAATCCTCGATTCAAAAGTCAACCATCGCTCGTGGATCTTTGTCTCCAATTCAGATTTACCCAACTCTACTCGACACCTAGCTGGCCTGGCCTGACTGGCACTCTGGTCGGTAACACACTAACTTATGTGTATTCGGCTCCAGACATCAACAACCACGTTTCCTGTCTGACAACTTTTTACGTGGATCTCCTTTCGTCCTAAACCCCTATCCATGTTTTTAATGAGGTTGTCTTTTCACCCAGTGACACCTTTATAAGTAGTTTTATCTCATGTACCTTTTTCATCAGGTTTTCTTTCTCCAGAAGCTCTAAAGGTCCTTTATAACATTTCAATGTGGTTTTCTCTAACGGTCATTTTTTGAGGGATTTCCTCCCTCCACGGTCTTACTAGTGAACTGAAGCAGACTTGTCCTAACCCCATCCATTGTCCTCTCTAATAAGCAACGACATATTGCAGGTGGCGCTGACTTGTATCGTTTGTCCCCTGGTCCGGTATTGAGTACCGACCTTCAGGAGTGTTTATCGGTTCTCTAGCTTAGATCTGTAATCCGTTGTGCGATAGGGTCGATTAGAATGTGTCCTTAATCATGTATGCACTACGGTATTAAGATAGCAGGCTAAGGCTCAACAATGGAATCTATTCGAATAATAGTAATGTTTCAATTGTAATAAGCTTCATTCATAAATACCATGTGTTAATACACAAAAATACATTTGACGGACTTTGACATTATCACGACTCATGATCATGACTGAGGAGTATTTGAGAACTTACTATAATATGTTCATAGAAAGCGTCAAGGGAGAGAGAAGTGACTCGTATCAAATTGGGACCACCTCTCTCTTCTATTATATTGATAATTCCGAATATATTTGTGCAAAAACAAGGAAATTAAAAAATAAACAACACCCAGCGCATAATTGAAATTAAATTATATTATCATGAAACATTATCACCAATCGATTTTCAAAGGCTGAGCCACATACATCGCGAACTTTCAACACGCAACTTAACATTTACTCGCACGGTTTAATAAAACACGTCTCACGGCGAAATCATATGTTCTCCGCTTAATATTGAACATGCCTATTTACTTAGGGGAATACGTAATGAAAGTGAATGTTTTCCCGAGTTTATCACGCTTTTCCGAACAACATTTACTATTTAAATACTTTGAAATATGAATTTACTAATACCGATATTTGTTAGAGCAAAATCTTACAAGTTCGCGTCACCAAAGACCTTGTGATACTCGTGACGTATATTCTTTGATGATAAATGCGTGATAAAGTATTATGAAAATGAACAAATGATAAATACTCATTTAATGTATACGTATATTGTATGTTTGCATAAGACATTCTTATTAATAATAAAAATTTAGTAATCTAAATCATTCATTTTCACACATAATGTTATTTATTTAGTAAATAGCCAGTATGAGTTAGCCTTCCGGAAACAAGAAGCCTTAGCTCAACGATTAAATATATGAGACCCGGAAATTAGAGATTGTTTGATTAGGATTAAACAATTCTTTATTGTAACAGTTTATTACAGTTATTAAACTATCGGTTCTTATAAAACATGTTACACCTATATAATATCCTTTTCGAACAATATCAAGGAATTGTGGTGTATTTATATATAATACTTCCCTACAAGAACGACGCCGCAATTAAACATTCCGTCCAAAATTCTTATAACTCAATAAACGAATACCATTGTAATCACCAGTGCCATAAAAATGGCTTAACTCTCCCATTTTATGAATATTTAAAGAAATGCATTGAATAGCATACTATTCGTTTAGGTTAATTTGAACATTACGCCCAAAACTTAAAAGAATATACACTCAATATACAAGTATGAAATAGTTTCATTTTTTGATGTGAAACATCTATAGGCGGAGGGTAAACCTGATTATTGGCGTGGCGACGCAAAATACGAACATTGCACTATTAACGAAATACTCAAAAACATTTGCAACCCTATCTTGTTCACTAGTTCTAGTACACTTGTTCTACTATTGTTACCTGGCACGCGCTGAAAACCTAGCGCTTTCTGTTAAATATAGCCAAACACACTACCCCAGCGCCTAGTTGATTTTTTGTATTTAATAAAAATAAATAATTATGTAATAAAAAAAATAAACAGTCATTATTATATGGCACTAGTTTGTTATTTTTTTAGCTTTATTTTTTTTTATTATGCCATAACTGATTGTTGTCCCAATCTGTTCGTTTATGCATATAACTTATACAAAACAATGTTGATGCTTCACATTTGCCAAGCGTCCCGTGACGGCTCAATTTTTTTACTAATCAGACTATCTATATAATATTATAACCACTAGAATAAAAAAATCCCAATGAAAGCAAGGCTCTGACAAGACAAATATTAACGTTTAAATAAAAATTCTAATACGTAAAACATCCTAGTATTTAGATGAACCTACAAGAAACTGGTTCAGACTTATCAATTACATCCATGGGTCTTGTGTTACTAGTGTTGGCAGGAATTATACCTCTCATTCCCATGCACGTACTCCCCGGGTCCTGCCAAAATATATCCAGAAGGACTAATTTACACACAACACTACCGTCTTCTAAGTGTACCTTAATACCGTAGTTACTTGCCTAAATCCTAAATCCAAAATGTTAATAGCAGTATTATAATACAATAAGAGACGTGATGGATTATTACGCTAAACATATGTCTGAAGTTCTTTATAATGACTTGCCTTTTCCATTAGTTTTGATATTGACCTAAATCCAGATTATCGGTTGACTGTCATCGTAGTAAACTTGTAATCTGACATAATCAAAATGATTATGCTCAACTTTTAGTGCTCTATACTAATTCTATTACTCAATTTTACGGACCACTAAATGAAACGTAAACATTTCTTGGATCTCGTATAAAAACCAAACCATCTCTTACGTAACTAATCAATCTACAAGACACTATTGAGTATAATACATTTAATTAAATAACAATAACTAGATCTGAGAATGATATAGTTAATATACTAAAATGAGCTGAAGTTTTGGTTTTATTACAAAAGCCGATTAACATACTGTGTAAACCTTTTTTTTTTCGAAATTGACCCAGCAAGGTCTTAACAGCTTCACCGGACCACCAAAGCGAGCGCTTAAGGCACTCAGCCGATTTTATTTTTTGGCAACCAGCTCAAGGGTGCACGTCAAACCTCGGCTTGCCTGTTGCATGCAAAATCGCGAGCTATATAGCTAACCTAGCTAAATATTCATATATGTATGAGTTGTTGAAACATATGTGTGTACCAAGCATACACGCCTCAGCAACTCTTCCATATATTTATCATCGGAAAATTGAGAGTTTTTCAGTTCGATACGGGAAAAAAGTAAACCCTTCCACTTTCATGTCTAAGCGTGTAGACGTGCACGTGTGTGGGGGTGATCATGTAGTGTCTTTGCAAACCTAATTTATTAATTTAAGGAATACCTACAAGCAGCATAGAGTATACTTGACAACGGCGAAGAAAATACCTAAGAACCTGCGTAAGCAGCATTTTCTTGTCAAAGCGCTATAGATATTACATATAGGTAATTAATATTTTAAAGTGAACTGAAAGTTTGGTTTTATCACAGAAACAATCAACATGCTTTGTAAATCTAATTTATAAATGAAACGAATACCTACAAACAACGTAGAAGATTATTAGTAACGGAGAGGAAAATAATCAGCTACATGTGTATGTAGCATTTTCTTTACAACGTGTTGTACATTCGTAATATGATTATATTTATATGCTATAGAGACACGTTACAGATTCAGATAGTTGATATTTTTTATTATTTTGTAGCGACAAGTATAGCGCGTGCATAGCAATTTGTCTACGTAGACAAATTCTCACTTCCATTTAAGAAGATTTCTTTTGAAATGTTGTCAATTATAAAAAAAATGTATTCATTACAACATAAACTAAAATCCAAATAGATACTATCAACGTTTCACAAAAAAGTAGAACAAATGCCTTACGAAAAGTTAAAGATATGCCGCAACTTTGAAGTCAAATCCACTCCGCAGCCTAAACAGTAAGAAAGTTTCACACTCCGCGATTGAAGGTGAAACTGATGGTAAAGATAGGAATATATCCGCTTTAGCACGTGTTATTTCCCTCTTTCTCTGTTTTACATTCCCCCGTGTCTCGGGGGAGTGTTCCGACAGAAAGCCGGTTATTCCTTACATTCTGTACTAAATTCACAGTTAGAAAATTGAATTTTTCGAATTCCACGTCTTATACACTCACGGCCACTATGAATTGGCTTTCCTCGTCCGTCTTGTTGTCTACTATATCGGAACTAAATTGGGCGAACATGACGAGCAGCAAGGTTCAACTTGAGTTGGCAGCTAGACCGTTTTGTTCCCCATTCACGGGCCCGGGAAGGGGTAAGTGAGAACGGTCTAAAACATCCTTCCAATTTCTTTGTGTTTGTTTCTAAATACAAATACTTTCGTAAATTAAGGTACGGAGTAGTTTCTTAACCGACCTTTCTCTTAGATTGCTCTAGTTACTTAACAATCATTTAGATTCTATCTTCTAACTTGAACTTTATCTTTCTTATAACTTAGAGTACCTACAATATATACATAATATACATTTTAAATCAATGATAATTTTTCTAAGTGAAATTTAAATATTACAATAAATTTGTCTTTTTAATGAGAAAAAACATTTTGGTGCAGTTGTAACATCACGGTAGATAAATTGTACTCGTTAAATCCAATAACAGTTTTCAGTTGAAACTTCCCTCTGTGTTTTCAGGCTAATACTCTTACGAACTAGCCTTTAATAAGCTGCAACGATACAACATTAGTGATTGTTATGAAACACTCTTTAATATGTTATTTCAGATGAAAATTAATTCGAAAAACTTTTTTTAAGAGATATAATAACACACAAGCCGACCCGTGCAACTTTGTCTGCACCAAATCCGATATTAACGATTTCAATTGTATTGTTTAATGCGAAAAATAATAATAAACCTAAATAATAAATCCGATTATAGAGACACATACCATTTTCAATTGTGAATCCAAACTATCCAGGGACTCACTCAAACATACACCCAGTTTACATGTGAGAAATCTTTAAATATAAGCCTAGAACCCGATTGCAGCATCACCTACCGAGATGTATGTAAAGTTGGCATACAAAAATACCGGAATCGTAAAACAAAGATGAGTTCTGATACTCAAATCAACTGTTCTAGAGTTCTTGAAATTTAGAAAAATAGTTCTGTATTTAAAGACCCCATAAGGGCATAAAACATATAGGAGTGCCAACTTCACGTAGCATACAAATCTCGTGATATAATGAGTTCTGAAGGGTGTTCTGGGCTCCTTTACAGTAGTTCCGGGGTTCTTTACAATATGATCAATAGTTGTGCGTAATTAAAGCCGTGGCAGCCCATCAAAAATCACACCATATAAGTGTGCAATACTGTTTTCCTTTTTGACTTTTGTAAAAAAAAAATTTGAAATCTCAAACTATGAACAAACAAGTTTATTACAATAATTTGATCTTAGTTTTTGGTATTTTAACGTAAAGCATTGTGATTTCAAGGTAGGGCATTGCCCCACAATGCCCCTCCCTCCTCCTAGCTACAACCGTGGGTTGCACGCCTAAAAAGTGGGGTATAGCTAGTATTAAATAATAATATTGTGAAACCCTTATTTATAGCATACTGTCCGGTGTCACTATTTTTATTGAAATTCATAAGAATAGATCTATAATACAAAGTCAGACTTTACAATGTGACAAAGCTTACTAACCTGAAACATTAAGCAGAAGGACAATACTTTCACTATTTCAATTAGAGCATCCTTGTAATAATTGACAGACATATACATACCTCTCACTAGGTTCATAAAATGACAAAATTAACAAAACACAAAGCAAAATTTTCATCAAGCGATCTTGCTATTACAAATTTGAGTGTTAGGAAAATTTACAATTAATATACTGATAAATATGGTTTAGGACTTAATTCACTAGCGATAGAGCTTAATTTCGCCTGGTTCCGGGAAATGTAGTTAACAGAAAACCCATTATAACATGGCAAATAAACCCGCTAATAGCAGATTCTATTAAAATTGAAACGAAATTGTCCTCGCAATGAGAGGTGGCCCTCGGGTGATATTACAAAATTTTTAATGAAAAATGAAGTACGAAAGTCTTTTTTATTATTTTTAAATGAAACCTATTGTGATTTTAATATTAATTATATGATTGTGAAAAAGTATGAAATCATCTAGAACATATTATTTAAACTTGATCCAAACAGTTTGTTATTTCTGGAATTTCATCTATTTGCACTAGTTCCAGTAATTTATTTTTCAAAATACATCTTTGAAAATATGTAGAAAATGTTTTTGGACTTCCAAGCTCACTCATACCAAAGAAATATACAGGAGGGAGTCTCGTGGTATATTCTTTTGTTGTAAAGTTCATTTAATACTGAAATAGTATTCGGGAATTAACGATTTTGTCACATTTACGTCAAACGTTGAATTTAGTGTATATTTATTTCAAAAAAGAAGATAATTGGGTTCGCTTCAACTTCACATACCTTTTATAAATTTGTGCGGACCACAAAATCATATATGTTTTACCATTGCTACCATTTATGTTTGTAGTACCTACAATTAAAAACTACCAGATGCAGCCTTCCTCGGCAGCATCTCAGCCTAGGTTCGATGCACAGGACGGGATCCCACGAGCTTGCTGCTAGACTCAATTCACTTCTCATCTGCACTCATCAAACGGTAAGTTCACTAACTCTGTAAGGGACCTCTTTTTCCTTTTTGGTTAACCACTTTTAGCAAAAATTATCAGACCCTGTAAGGGCGTTTAAAAAAAAAAAAAAATTTTCTTCGAAACCACGCTCAAAAGTTTCGTTTTAATGCCAAAATAGGCCTCTGAAAATATGAGCCCTTAATATTTAGGTTGTCCGCATCGCACTTTTCGATTTCCTATAAGAATAACACAGGAAAAAAGTTTTGTTTTCCTTTGGATTTTTATAAATAATGAACGATATATAGTATTGCAATACCCATTCATCATTTTTAACCGACTTCGAAAAAGGAGGAGGTTATATGTTCGGGTGTATGTATTTTTTTTTTATGTATGTTAATCGATATCTCCGTCAATTGTGAACCGATTTTAATGATTCTTTTTTTGTTTGATTCGGCTATACTCCAAGGTGGTCCCATATAAATTTGAATAAAATATTCAACCCCTAAGGGGGTTAAATATCGTTTATTTGATTTTCACCCAGTTCGTGTCTACGTATTTTCGTGTACTTGAAACCGATTTCAACAATTTTATTTGAAATTTGATAACTGGGAATGGTGTTTTTGAAATTAAAAAAAAATCCAATCATAAGGGTTGAAAATAAAGGGATGAATAAAGCTTATATGAATAAATGAACTTCCCCATAAGCTAATTTTAATGAAAACTTAGAACAACCTGTTGTAATGATAAGAATATCATTTAATCAATCCTGAGTTGATCATGAAAATGAAGAATGGAACTCCTCAACGGCTTACAGCAGCTATCTTGTGTTTGGGTACATAAGACTCGTTTGACGAGGACTTACATGTGGGGTTATGACTGTTGAGGCAATTTCCGTGAAACGGACATTAGGAAAGATGAGGTTCTGAAATTCGTTCACAATCAACCTAATTTGAGCAGATGGATCTAGTACGGTGTAATATCATGTTTGTTTGTCAAGTTATGAACTTATTTTATAATTAATTAGAACCAGATAAATATATTTATAGACACTAAAAATGGAAAAATAAAAATTTTTACAAAAAAAAATTGAACCGACTTCGATATCAAAACTCATACGGCACTGAAAAGCGAAAAATAAATACATTATTAATTCAACCAAATAAAATAAAATATGAATATTTGCGCTACCTAATAATATATTGGAAGTCGGTGCCAACCTAAATTTCTAATTTGTTGTAGGTATAAAAAAGTATATTACACTATACAAATAGACGCGAGAGTGGACCTAAACGTTGTATGTAGATGATATGAAATATGGTTGGCACCGATTTCAAATATATTATTAGGTAGCGCAAATATTCATATTTTATTTTATTTGGTTGAATTAATAATGTATTTATTTTTCGCTTTTCAGTGCCGTATGAGTTTTGATATCGAAGTCGGTTCAATTTTTTTTTGTAAAAATTTTTTGTAGTAATTAACGCACTATAAAAAAGGTTTGAAGTCAATGTTTGATAAATCAACTCAGTCAAAATTATTCAAAATCAAAGTTTAACTTACCCTCAATTCAGCTGTTTTATTGACTGATTTGGCAGAATATTATGTTTTTAGAAAAATTGAAACCAAAACATTTTACAAAATATAAATTAGACTAATTAAACTGTTAATCTTTATTTCCTGCTTTATAGTAAATGTGGACAGGGTACTTAAAACCAATTATCATTGACAGTTAACCCGACATTTGAAAATTCTGGTTGTTGAAAATTAACATCAATTGTTCAACTGAGATCATTTTTTTAACATTAGTTAACATTAGTTTGAAGTTTTTTTTAACATTAGTTTGAAAATTATTTCAACTAAACAACAGTTTAAATAATTCTACTTAAACATTTCTTAACAAAATAATTCACGGCAGGTGTCCTATGTAATAGGACAAAAGGATAAAAGTTTTTCTTTGATAATTAATCGATGAAAGATTTAATTAAATATGATTTAAATTTGTCCAAGTATATTGGTAGTACAATTATTTTGGCGATGTCATTTCAAAATCCATAACTAGATGGCGCTGAGGGTAAATGTCAACATGTCATTAGTTTAATTTATTGTTGTGATGTTTATTTTATTTATTAAACGTATTGTTTACACAAGTTAAACTTTAATCTTGAATAACTTTTGACTGAGTTGATTTATCAAAAGTTGACTTCAACGTATTGTTTACACAAGTTAAACTTTAATCTTGAATAACTTTTGACTGAGTTGATTTATCAAAAGTTGACTTCAAACCGTTTTTGTAAAACATTAAATTCTCTACAAAAATAATGAATGGGTATTGCAATACCATATATCGTTCATTAGTTATATAAATCAAAAGAAAAAAAAAAACTTTTTTCCTGTGTTATTCTTATGGGAATTCGAAAAATGCGATGCGGACAACCTAAACATTAATATTAAGGGCTCATATTTTCAGAGGCCTGTTTTGGCATTAAAACGAAACTTTTGAGCGTGGTTCCGAGGAAAAAAAAATTTTTTTTTTTTTTAAACGCCCTACTCTATACGCATGTACGCTTTAGTACGACACATGTGAAGGTATGCATCAGTGGTATCATAACTAAAAAGCTTTAGATACGTCATAAGGGGTTCGACAGTGCAACTCGTCAACCCTCCCGCTAAGCAACATTTAACTATTTCTTTTTCACCAACGACATTTATAATATACCATCTAATTTCCACATTTGATCTAAGATAATGTGGCGTTGAAATATTACTTTACGTATGTGTGCGTTATCGGGCCTTTTCTTTTATCAAAATATCATGTAGGTAACATGTTTACAACTTTTTAATTACCATCATTGGTATGCATGTATGTCTCACTAAAGTATACACATGTGGCTAGCTTAGTTCAAATGATTAGTTTAGTTCAATTTACGATGTATCCAAGGCAACAGCCCAAGCCGAGTTTTGGCGACGCTGAGCACCCGTGAGCTTGTTGCAATTCCGCTGAGTAACCTAAGCGCTCACCCTAAAAGCCTGTTGATACTGTGAAGATACATCAAACCCACAGCGATTAATCAGTTTCTAAGAAAAAACCAGTAATGGCTAAAGCCATCTTGTGAAATATCGTATTTTTTTATATCATAAGAGGCAAACAAATACGTGGGTCACCTGAGATTAAGTGATCACCACCGTCCATAGACACAAGCAACACAAGAGGAGTCGTAAATGCGTTGCCAGCCTGTGTTGCCTACGGAGGAAAGAGAGAGAAGAGAGGTGGGCCTCCAGCGCTCTCACTAACCGAACGAAACGCAACAATGCGTGCACTGTTACTTCACGTCGGTGTTTCTGTAGGTCGAGTGGTAGTATCCCGGGCGAGCCGACCAATTCATGTTGGAACCAGTTATAACTTCAGCGTGACTCTATCACCTACAATGTCACTATTTTTCCAGCGGTATATTTTTGCAAAATATAATCATGGTGGTGGTTTGAAAAAAGAGATTTTAGGATTATCTCGTAATTAAGTCAATCATTATTAGTATATTCAAATTTCTGTGTCAAAATAAGTATCTCAACAAGTCATACCCGGAATTAAATTATGTTCAATCAGCACAGTTGAACATTAAACACAACAGAACAAAAGTCAAATTCTAAACAAACCCGACGATTTGATATCGCTGTTGGAGATTTAATTAAACAATTTTACGCACCGAAACGACTTTTTAGCATTATATTGTTTGATTATATGTTTACAACAATTTGATACTGTTCTCATTATCTGATATTTAATGGAATAACAATAATTATGTACATTTTTATACAGTCATTTAATTAATAAAATATATGACTGGTTGCTCAATATTAACATAAAATTTCAATATTATTTGTAAACAGGCCTCTATATTACGCGTCGCCAGTCTGACGCAGGCCGCGAAAGTGCAATACGATCAGTCACGCTTACATAGCATGTTATGGTGGGAAATTAAAATTATCTCCTGCCAAAAATACCGCTCAACGCGTCTACAAAAGCACTTCAAAATTCTGCCACGTGGAAGCTACGAACATTTTATCATATGATATATAGCCTTTTATAACACACAGCCCTATAAAAATGGTATCTAATTGATAAATCTTCCATTTCTGAATCGTTGTTTTCGTGGCCTCATTCATATATCAAAGAGCCCCAATTATTCAATAGGGACATTGTCGAATGTCAGCGTGAAGGTCTCGACACCTGCAATCAAAGCCGGCCGAGCTCAACACGCACTCGCGTTAAACCCTTTAATTTGCGTTACAAAGGGCTTTTAGTAGCACGGGGTGTAAGGGTGAGAGTACGGGCGAGATTCTAAGAATTCGATTTTATTTTAGAACTTAGCATTTAACCATAATCCCTCTTAATATTATATGACGTATTCTTAAGACTATAACACTATATTGATTAGGTATCCAAGAGCTAGACAAAAAAAGCAGCTGCCAGAATATATATGTATATAGGTAATTGGCCGCAGATTGTCGACTTTTAATGAAATGACGGTACGATAATTAAATTTTTTATAACACTCGCCTGATTATTCTAGCGTACCGACAAGAGGTAACAGTGTTTGCATTGTTACATTTCGTTCACTCAGTGAGAGCGTCGGAAGATCACCTTCTCTCCTTTACCCTTCCACGCCCCAAACACAGGCTGGCAACGCATTTGTGACTCCTCTGGTGTTGCCAGTGTCTATGGACGGAGGTGATCACTTAACATCAAGTGAATCACCTGTTCGTTTGCCTCCTATGACATAAAAAAAACCGCTCAAAGTGTTTTCGATTAGTGACACGGGTGGGACTCGATATACAAGGCAAGCCCAAGTAGAATTCCTTATCTAAGATGGTTTTTTTTTTTATATTATAGGTGGCAAACGAACAGACAGGTCACCCGATGGTAGGTGATCACCGCCGTCCATAGACACTTGCAACACCGGAGGAGTCACAAGTGCGTTGCCGGCCTTTAAGAAAAATGTACGCTCGCTTCTTGAAGGTTTGCAATTCATAGTTGCTTGGAAACACCGCCGCTGGAAGTCGATTCCACAGGGTCGCAGTACGAGGTAGAAACGACCTTGAAAACCTCACCGTAGAAGAACTCCACTCATCGAGGTGGTGTGGATGAAATTTAAGTTTCAGGCGGGTAGTACGATGGTGGAATGTAGCGGCAGGTAAAAGTCCAAACAATTCGTATTATATCGTATTCATCAAGATCACGAACTCGATCTCCATGACTCATGAGGCTTTGACGAAAGTTTTAGAGAAAGTCCTATCCTTCTTGCCTCAAAATGTTACACAAACAATTTTATACCACAATTCGTCCTTTAAAAGTTTTACTACAATGAACAAACAAAAAATCGCTTTTAACTCACGACTTGGAGATCAATCGGTGTACAAAGTTCAAACATGGTGACAAAGATGCCTCCGGCCACGGAAGCCATCCTTCATTAAGATACAAAGGTCAATTCGATCCTCGGGTTGGCCTGATTAAATCCTAGTCACGTTACCCACCTTTTTTTGTTACACCCTAATTACATGATATGGTAATGAGGGGTATGTGGAATGCGCTTTTCTTTGATGTTCTCCAAACGAGCGTGTACATCGAAATATTTTTATTATTAAAAAATCCTGTTATTTGGGAGCTATTTCAGTGTACGATGTATAAACCGTTATAGTTACACAAGAATAGTGCACGACGTCATAATTTTTGAAGATACATATGCAGATAAAGTTATGGACGGCCGCTACTTTCTCATAGAAAACTAATAGAGGAATCAAACTGAATCGGTTGGCTCTTACTTGTGATTATAATATATAAGCATGCATCTTATGTTGAACCGATTATGCAAATGAGTTAGTTTGCATTCCGGGACCTCAAGTTTTGCGGTGCGCTCTCCCGATACACCGTGTTTCGGAATTATAGCCATGTTCGCGGGGAATATTAATCCCGCGGGATTCCGTCCGTGCCATGAATCCCGGCTAATCCCTGAAATACATCCAGCGAACAGGATTTCCTTTCTTATTTTCGTGTGAATATTGCCAACATACCGTGAGTACTTTTGCATTTTTTGGCATCTAATTTAATATTTTAGTATTTATATTTTTATTTCAGTTTCGCAGACAAATTAACTACAATTAGACATTACATTAAGACAGTTTGAAGATTAAAAATATAATTTATTATGATGGTCCATTAAATTCTAATGATTGGTATCGCTAAAATAAGCGTAATAATGATTCAATGCTCCAACTTCAACTCTCAAGATGCACTGACTTTCTTAGTATATGTCGGCGCCTACCCACATTAGCGTCATCCGATTGCTGTGTCGGCGTTTACAACTACCCACACTAGTTGCATCACTCAATCATCCCTCTTTCCCTACTACTCGACTTCATTATAAAAGGAACGGAGTGACCGCCGTTAAGTTGGTTCGGACTCCGATTCGTGCCGCCGTGCGGGTCGAACGCGTGCGCTCTTATCGTTTTTTCGACGTGAATTTTTACTCGTGTTACGTTTCCGATTTTTCGTAAGTGTTCGCGACGCGGTTACGCGACCGTGTTTCGCGTCGAAAGTTTTCGGTATTTCGGTACGCTCGTTACTCTCACGTTTCTTTGAAACGTTCAGAGGGGTCAATCGTAAGGCGTTCTTTTCAAAACGCAGCAAACTGCACTTTTCGGTGCAACTCTAATCGCACTTTTCAGTGCGTTCTGCGTGTCGCCGGGTCGCGTTCCAGGGAGTTCAGCGCTTCGTGCTACGCTCCGTGATTCGAGCTCTGTGTCGCCGGGCAGCCGAAGAAAGAAGTGTTAGGGCCTCCCCCTATGCACTGTAGGTCCCCTGTGAGGCATTGCACTTGAAAGAAATGTTAGGGCCTTCCCCTAGGCACTGTAGGTCCCCTGTGAGGCATTGCACTTCGCCCACAGTTTCCTTTTGGCCCGGACTCCGGAGTCCGTTAAATTCAAAAAGAAGCGCCCCCTGCCCCCCTGCCCCTCTGGCTGGGAGGTTTCAAATGTCTTCCCCCGCCCTGCACCCTTCCTCAGACCCCGCTATGGCCAACCTGACTTCCGAACAGTGCGAGGCCGCGCGCTTTCGGAAGTTCATTTCGAAGTTATGCGCGGACATCATTATTGAGTACGACCGCTTCTGCAGGGAAGCGGACGACTATTTCCAGGGCGGTCCAGTGCCGTCACTCGTCTCTGCCGCGGAAGAGGACCTCGATAGGAACTCTTTCGCAGCGCTCCTGAAGGACCTTCAGTCCTCCGGGAGTACCCCCCCTGCCCCGACCTCTTCTCGTTCTTCGGACGAGGAATCCTCCGATATGTAGCAAGAACCCGCCGGGAACGACGGCTTCACCGTCGTCTCCCAGAAGTCCAAGCCGCGCAAGAAGCGCCCAAACTCTGACTCCGACACCGAAGGCCCTAAGCCTTCGAAAATATCCAACGTCAATGGCACGAAAGTGCCAAAGACGTCGCCCACGCCCTCCGTGCTGACTCCCCCGAAAGCTGCGAGTTTCGCAGCTTCGAGTAAGAAGCCCCGTCCCCCTCCACCCGTCACGATCCAGGACAAGGCGTCTTGGTTCGCTATCTCTGACTCCTGAAGGAGGCAGAGATCCCATTAGCCTCTGCCGTGAGTACACGAACGAGTATTCAGGTAAAGGTTAACACTTCAGACCTTCATCGCAAACTTACGCGCCTTCTGCGCGATAAGAAAATTGCGTTTTTCACATATGCGCTCGAAGAAGAGCGCATGCTTCGCGTGGTAATACGCAGAGTCCCCGCCCAGATTCTCACAGACGATATCTACGAAGACCTCCGGGAACAGAGGTTCCCTGTCAGAGAAGTCCACCGTATGCGATCTGCGCGTAATCGTGAGCCCTACGACATGGTGCTCGTTATTCTCGAGCGCTCCGTCTAAGGTAAAGAAATCTTTAACCTCTCGACCATCTGTGGCCTCTGCGGCATCACCGTGGAGCCGCCGCGTAAAACGTCCGTACCCTCGCAGTGTCACAACTGCCAGGATTACGGACTCTCCGCACTCAAATGTCACCTGAGTCCCAGGTGCGTTAAGTGCCTAGGCGAACACTCCACTTCGGAGTGTTCGCGCACCAAAGACTCGCTCAATCCTCCCAGTTGCGTCTTGTGCCGCGGCAAGGGTCATACCACGAATTATCGCGGTTGTCCCCGCGCCTCGCGCTCAAGACAGCCCCGATACGCGAGGCAGGTTTCACCTTCCAGGGCGCCTGCAGCGTCTAGCCGCCCCAGCCCCCCACCTCTCAACTCTCGACAGGCCTTTCCGAGCCTATCGCGCGCGTTATGCGCAACGGCAGCGTCCGCACCTGCGCCTAACGCAACCCCCTCCCCGCGCGGGCCCCTCCGGTCCCGTGGACACCGCAGATCGCAACGCGACTCGATCCTAGACTCCTGGCAGCGAAGCCCTCACAGGCCGACCCCGCAATCTCTCTCTCTGGCATGGACTGGTCCGCCCAGCTCCTAGTTTTTCACGAGATCTTAGCTTACGATGAGGTCGCGAATGACCCCAAACAAGGCCATATTCGCGCGATCGCGAAATTTCCCGCCATTGTGGCTACGATTCAACGGCTTGCGCGCGCCGCCGTCTCGAAAAAATAATAATTTTTCAATATAAGATAGAGTAAACTCGTATATTTACGTCTGTCTTCCCCTAAACCGTTAAAAAATTTCGTAATTTCTATTTTTAGATCCCGGCACTGGTGCCGCCCTTTTACATTGTAAATTCGATCTAATTCGATCTCTCTCTTTCATTTTTCTGTGGCCGGCCACATCGCGAATCCCTGTTCCGTGCGTCACGGGCAGAGAGCTATCGTTTTTGTACCCGCACACAAATTGTTCGCGTTTTCTTGGTAATGTCTTTGTTCTGAGGCCACCCGGGTGGACGTAGAGATTTTGCTATCGCGATACAGTACACACCACATCGATTTTACAAATACATAGTTAATCAGACATGCACCTTACACACCTGGTTGAAGGGTTTACTTTTTCCCTTATCGAACTGAATCGAGTAAGGTTTAAGTTTATCTCTCTTCGAATTACATGTTGTGTTTTTGTATCATGCAATTTTTAATTATATGATTCAAAAATGGATACATGTATTAGCTTAGCATAGTTTAGCTAGGATAGATCGGGTTTTTCTAGGTAACAGCCAAGCCGAGGTGTGCCGAGCACCCTCGAGCTAGTTACGAAAATAAAATCGGCTGAGTGCCTTAAGCGCTCGCCTTAGTAGTCCGATGAAGCTGTAAAGGCCAAAGAATTAAGGCCAATAGCGTAGTCAGTTCGAGAAAAAAAAAGCCCAGATCGAGTTTCTTGCCGGTTCTTCTCGATGACTGGGCAGTTTCCGACCGGTGGTAGTTGACTTTCATAAATTGAATAAAATATATTTGATTTTGAGTGAGTTAATTATGACATTATTATTATAGTGGGTGATTTAATGAGTTAATTATGACGATAATATTGTACGGGGTGGATCAGTGAGCATATTATTATATTTTTCCGCCGGCCTACGCCGACATATACGTATACATTAAATTATTCTATTATAATTATACGCTGCTATGGTAAACAAGAATCGTGAAGAAATCTGGACAACTGAAAAATGTTCTCATAACGATACTGAATTTTCAAAGTTTACGTGTAAAGAAACACAAAAGTATGTTTCAAAATGGGTCTATTTGATTGGATGATTATAGTACCAGTCTCCCGTCACCTGCCATCACCTTGCAATTCCAACTACCTCTTTCGCACGCATTCCTTCACGAACACCGTTGTTAACAAAGTTAAAAGTCCAGATATGTCAATTCGGATGGAAGCATTAGTGTTCTGAATCAGTCCTTATCAAAGTTAGTGAGTGATTATAGAATATTAGCAACTAGGGTATAGTCGAAAAGTAATCGCGGGATTCCAGATCTTCTAGCCCACGAAATTCTAACTTCTCTTTTATAAATTTAAAATTTCTAACTCGAGGGTATAAAAAAAACATACAGTCTAAGATCCTTTCGGTATACAACATAGTCGATAACCAATTTAGAGCTCTGAAAATACCAGTCCAATTATCACATTTTATGGCGTGTTCATGTAAAATAAAATAAGTTATAGAGTATCATGCTACGACTTTTAAAAGAGGAATAATTATCATACAAGACGTAAGAAAGAAGAATGTACAGGTCGAAGTAATAATAGTGTGTGTATGAGTCATGTGGCGCGGGGATTATAACCAAATGTAGCCAACAACACCTGAACACTGAATGCTTGCGTCAGTGAGGTATTATCCCAGGCTGTTCAGTATCGGGGTCAGCTACTTACGGAACAGTCTTGGTTTACACGAAATTTATGCTTGACAATAAATATTATGAAAATTAAACGAAAATAAAACAATATGGCTCAGCCACTTTTGTATAAATTGCGTGTAAACAACTAGGCCTAGTTTTTTTTTTTTTTTCTCTTGGAAAGAAAGTTTGTCGCGACTCACGAAATTGGAATTTCACAGTAATCCCTACAATATGGAACTCATATATTGTAAAGGTAAGTCTGAGGTAGTTCGGAAGACATCGGTCGGGTACATCTCAAAGATAAACTCAACATTAAACGGTTTGTATTAAGTTTCCAAGCCGGTAGTAGATGCGCAGAAGTTTGTTTATTAATTGGGTTTAAACGTGTTCCGCTTCGCCTGTTCTATGCGAATTTACTGACCGTAAGCTCGTATATTTGTACAATATTAATTTATAAAATCACTAACTTTTGTTCACGACTTCACTCGTATTAATGCAGATTTGTTCTACTCCTCGAGAACAGAACATTTTTTTTGTGAGTGAGAAAAACCTTATCTGTACCCCGAATTCCAATGAGTATTGAAAATTTCATGGAAATCGATTGAGTTACGACGTGGAAGTGTAATAAACAAACGAGCAAAATATCTTACTTTTTGCTTGTGTATTTAATGTAAGCTAGTACATCAGAATAAAAACCACTTACGTTTAGACCATCTGTCACATTTGCTTGACCTTATACTGCGTGAATTTTATATCTTTTTCGTGATGTGAAAATAACATTAGTAAGAACAAAATTTTAATATGTTATAACATAGTCGATGCAGTCAGGATGCCAATAAATATCAAGTAGTTACTTTAACTCTTATTTGGCCAGAGTTACGCCTTAAAGTACTTTTTACAATGGAATGCGTAGATAACACCGACATCTTGTCTTTTATAGGCCGAACTACCTAACAATACCTTTAAACGAGCAATTCTTGTATATTTTTATATTTGTATATATTCCGGAATTCGGAAACGGCGTCATCTGTTTTCGTGAATCTTAGCATTTAGGTAGTTTCGGGGACGATTAATTGATCTATCTAGATTTTATTCATAGAAAACTATTTTAAACTGAGTTTTCAGGCAATGAAAAAATATAGCTAGAATATAAAGGTAAATTTCGCCGCCGCTGTCATAACAAAAATAGATGGAACTCGGTTGCTTCGAAAATCCCTCTAACCCCCAGTTCGAATCCGAATGACAGCAAAAGAGATATTGTTTTTAATATTTGTTTTTTTATTTGGTGAAAAAATGCTAATTTTGTGAGGCAACTTAACAGTTTATATTGATTTAAAAATGTTTTTTATAGAATCGAGCTAGGCTCGGTCGCCCAGGTATATAATTTATAAGACGAACTATATAACTCAAAGCAATTACCATTTACTTATATAATTCTGCTATATGTTAAGTAACACAAAGAGAATAATTAACGAACAAATTAATATTATTTACATACATAAATTCTATATAAAATCATTGTTATTTATGTATCTGAAATATGTTTAGACATACAATTATGTGTGTACAGTAGCGACATCCAGCCCTTTATAGGTCAAACTATGGAAGTCAAAGCAATTACTATTAAAACTAATTTTATGCAAGTAATAAATGAACAATATCAATTCCTATTATGTCTCATTGAAATTTATATCATTATAATAATTCTCATTTATGTATCTTTAATAAAATGGTGTTAGTGTCAATGTGTTGGTGCTTGGCGCTAGTATCAATGCGTATCTCTAATATTTGGCGCTAGTATCTCGAGTCACGAGCGGCACCGGAGGTGGGTAGCTAACAGAAAACTGTTACGTCTTATGAAAGAACTCACTGACCAAGAATTGCCACAACACTATTTCCAAAAATTAAAAATTCACATGGCAATATAGAAATAGATGGAGTTGGAGTTTAATATATGTAATAATTAAAACGTATAAAATTAATGCTTATTAAGGTATGGCTATCAACTGTGAACAATAAAATTGTGTTAACTTTAAAATCCGGTACAGCAAGACCATACTGGATATCGTTTACGAATTAACAGTAGAATATGAACCGCCCAACGATCTAAGTGAGAGTGTATTTTCACGGGGCTTCGGTGCAAATGCGAAAGGCACTTAGCCAAATGGCATTATACTCAAGGGTGTTAAAGTTACTGAATCTCAGCATCGGCTGCCTTTGAGACTCTTCAGATCTATAGCGTGTTAAATAAAGCGCGAGTCGGTGTCACGATGGCGACTGGCAATGGATTAAAGATGTCACAGTGACTATCGTTGTTATCGGATTTGGTTACGCTGACCATCAACCATCATCGCGCAGTCGCATTGTTTTAAAGAAAATTTTGCATCTCTTACCAGAATCATCGATAGTTTTACAAGTAACGATGCGATATTACAAAAGCGTGACTAAAAGTGATGCAACACACATGGCTCCACATTGATCGTCTATATAGCATTTACTGGAATAGCTATTTTAAACAAATATCGTACTGCAGATCACACATGAAATCATACGGGCATCCTATCAAACGTTAATAAATCATCGTTGATATAAGAAATATGCATATGACCAAGGGGTCATAAAGATGGAACTTAGGAAAAATAAAAAAATACGTGTGGCACTCGGGGACTGCCTCGGTAAAGCTATTGCATAGCATTTTTTTATTAACTTATGCAATTATAACTATTTATTTATTTTATTTATGCAGTATTTTTTTCCTTTGTTTTTTTTTCTTTGATATTAATTCAAGTTACACTTTTTGAGCGTGGTGACCGATAAGAAAACATTTTTTTTTTCATTTATTAAATAAATGAGAAGTTAATATTGTTCTAAATATTTTTATTATCTTACAATACATGTAGGTTATCCAGGCAAACACTTTGTACACAAATTATACGATTACAGATATTCACTGTTGTACATAGATAATAAATACCTATACACCAGTATACTTTCTCACAAACAGCTGATTACGTATTCGTCCGATTTCCGAGCAGCTCGTCTCGATCCGTGCGAGCTTTGTACAGTCGTACCATATATACGTTAAGCGAACGCTCGGCCGAGCTACATGGTAGGCAGAGTGGGGGGTGTTAGGTTTTTTCGTTACGGAATTTTTGGATTCGGTCTCCACGCTCAAGGCTCGCGATAGAAGCTATGCAATAGCTTAATACATTTTATGGAAACGAAAAATGTTCACAAGGTTAAACCGAAACTATGTTCAATTATTTCTACTTATCTAATAGTGAAGCTTTAAGTGATTTTTTATAACGCCATCTTATAAAGACGACCCTGTATTCCCTCCTTCATATAACATGGGGTCCTTCACGCGTAACGTGAAGAGACATTTACGCAGGCCGGCATGACAGCGGCGAATGCCGAGGTATGGCGTGTCTCTCAGTGGTCGTCATTGTTTTTGGATTGCACTGTGCTCACCATCAGGCACAATGCAATCACGTGGCTGTGCTAAAATAAAATAAAAACTGGAGTTTTTGGTGCAGGCGATCATCGCTTGTTAGCGGTTTTTCTAGACCATCCTAGGTAGCTACTACCCTCAAATTGAAAATCTGTCAAGAATCTATGAGTCTGTTTCAGCAGCTGCGCTTGATAGCCAGTCCGTCTAAGTTTAGTCTGTTTACTACCTTGCACTACATTGTCATTTAACACCAAGTAACATCGTAATGAAATGCTAAACTATACAAATAGTGGACGGATATAAGAGTAGAGGAAGACCAAAAATCGTATAGATGGACTGTATGAAAAATCAGATGTGCATAAAAGGTATCAATACTGATACGACATTTGACAGGGGAGAGTGGAAAAGGAACAGATGTTCTGCCGAACTCACTTAGGTGGAATAAGGTTACCCTTATTAGATTATGATGATGTCATTTCTAGTACTTGTATGGACTAAGTCAATGTAATTACATAATCAAAATGCCTGGCCATACGCCAGGTGAGCACACCATAAAATAATTAATGATCCGGCTAATTACCAGTGGAGGACGGACGCACATGTGCCGCCAATCGATCAGCCCGCCAAGTGTTGACACCAGTTGCGGTCAATAACTACACATTATTGCTAATTGAAACAATATTTCTAAAAATAATTTAAGATGTTATCTTTTATCTGAAATAAAAACTACATTGTGAATAAATTCAAGTAAATCAATATTTTCATTTTTTTTCTTTTTAGTTTCCTTTTTTCATATACTTTTTCTGATTTTCATGTGTACATGTTTTGTTTAATTATATTTATATTATTTTTATTTAATTTCTTTAATTTCAAATAAGACATTTTGAGTCGGCGCCAAACAATCAATGAACAAAGATCACTAGATTACTTAAATTCGCACAAATAACCAAATTAAATCAAAAATGCAATGCGAAAACTCCAGCGGTAACGTGTGTGCCCGTTCGGGTTGCTTCGTAAGCGCTCGGCATGCAAGGTGTGTGTCACGCTGCGCCGCCGCCGCACATCACGCTTTACGTAATTAATTAATATTCTTGATTAGCGCCGACTTAAAATTTCTTAGGTATACTTACATTAGTTTAAGAATCTAGTTATTAAGTAAAAGTGAATAAAGTAAAAGGTTTATTATTTTTTGCTTTTCAGTTTTTTCGAGGGTTTAATTGTTTGATTAAAAGTTTTTATAAATCTCCATTTTAATTATAGTTTATATTATTAAAATTCTAACATTTCGGACTTATTTTATTGAAATCAATTTAAATTTTAGAATTTGTTTATTGTAACTATTAACTATAATATGCATCGCTAGTCTGACGAAAGTCGTGCAAGCGCAATACAGTTGGTCACGCTAATTCGCATGTCATGCTCGCCGCGCTCAAAAAAATTTACTTCAATAATGTGAAAATACGTAGAACAATAGATTTGTACATTTATACTGTAAGGTAATAGACGGGATTGTATCTAGATTATTAAAGGGTAGCATAAAAAATGCCTCGATCTACACACAATATTTAGATGCCAAGTAGCTCGCGCCGTGAGCTTTCGAGAACCTAGCTAATCAAAGAAAAACCCTTCGGTATAAGCCCTTCAGGCTTATTTTCACTCCCTTCTTATATTTTGTACAGACAGAATAAAGTAACTTTAACAAATTACATTTAAATAATATTCACAGTATTTTCACATAACAAAAGACAATATAATTAAAAAAAAATGTACCTATTACTAGTGGACCCGGCGAACGTTATTTCGCCCTGATAATAAAAAACCTTGAGAAATATACCTAAACCTTCCTCATGGCTCGCTTTATGTACTAGTGAAAATCGCATGAAAATCCGTACAACAGTTCTTGAGTTTATGGTGAACAGATTAGCAGACGTGGCAGAGGCGTTTGTTTTATGTGCTATTATAAGCTACAAATTATACAATAACTAGCTCTCTCCTGCGACTTCACCCGTGTTAATGTGGATTTGATATAAAGGGATTCGCAATGTTACAAAAATAAATTATATATCCGCCCACTCAACGAAGCAGCGTGGCTCGATTCACTTAGAGGGATGCGTGCGCAACTTAACAAACAAAGAAACTTATGTTCACAATTATAATATTAGTAAACAGTTATCTCCGAAATATTTTAAAACCTATATACATTGTTTAACTATTACATATGTTTTCGTTTTAAATATATACTAATACTATAATGAGGTAAAGTTTGTGAGTTTGTGATATTGTAGGAGATAATCTCAGGAACTACTGGTCCGGGCACCCGATTAGGCATCCCACGGCAGCGGCTCAAGCCTAGGTTCGATCCCTCGGTAGGGAGCCCTTGAGTGCGTTGCTTGCGCGATACGGTGACACACAAATATACATCACTGCTACAACACTACACGATCACCCTCACACACGTGCACGCCTACACGCTTACACATGAAAGTGGAAGGGTTTACTTTTTTCCCCTTATCGAACTGAAAAACTCTCAATTTTCCGATAATAAATATATGGAGGAGTTGTTGAGGCGTGTATGCTTGGTACACATATACGTTTCAACAACTCATACATATATGAATAGTTAGCTAGGATTAGCTAAGATAGGTCGCGATTTTGCATGCAGCAGGCAACAGCCAAGCCGAGGTGTGCCGTGCACCCTTGAGCTGGTTGTCAAAATAAAATCGGCTGAGTGCCTTAAGCGCTCGTCTTAGCAGTCCGGTGAAGCTGTTAAGACCTTGCTGGGTCAACAGCGTAGACATTTTGAAAAAAAAAATACTGGTCCGGTTTCAAAAAATCAGTGTTATATAGCTCATTTATTGCGGAAGGCTATAGGCTATATATTATCACGATAAGACCAATAGGACCGGAGCACTATTGAAGAATGTTTCAAAATAGGGTTTTTTTCTCTTGAGTACTTCCACTGCGTGTTAATTAGCCCATAGTAACTATTCTACCTGAACGAAGTCGCGGTCAGAGGCTAGTGTTCAATAAAGGCTAATGTTTTTACAGTCACGAATTTTCAGACCAGTTTGTAAGTGTTTAAGAACCTGGATTGGATTCTAAATTGTTATGAGAATAAAAGGAATCCATTTTGTACATTTTCAGCCCCTTTTAAAAACATCAAATAAAATAGAGTCTGTTCACTTATGTGCGCACGTGTCAAATTATACGCTTTCTGCGTGAATAGAAAGAATAATCTTCTTTACACATTTTAACCGTTATGAACCGAGTCAAAAGTTTTAACCATGAACTTAAACACCATGAATAAAAGTTTAAATAAATAACTAACACACACTTTGAGAAATAATATTTTATATTTGAAAAAAATGTATTTATAACATATCAGAATAAAGTATTTATCTAAAATATATGTAATTTTCAATTTACTGTATCGTGTGTATGAGTATATTATACAGTATTATACCTTTATATTATAGTATAATTGTGAGTATAAGCAATTTTTTTTTTCGATCTGACTACGCTATTGACCTAGCAAGGTTTTAACAGCTTCACCGGACTACTGTGTGTATACGCCAAAATTAAAATCATGGTGTATTAATTTGATACGCATAAGTTCCGTTTCTAGCTAAAGAATAGTTTTTTTTATACGATAGAAAGCAAACGAACAAGTATGTCACCTGATGTTAAGTGATCACTATCGTCCATAGACACTTGCAACACCAGGGAAGTCGCAAGTGCGTTGCCAACTTGTGTTGGGAGAGAGAGGAAGAAGGGAAGATGAGAGAGGAAAAGTGAGGAGAATTGGGTCTCAGGTGCTCTCACTGACCGAATGAAACGCAGCAATACAAGCACTGTTACTTTACTTCAGTTAACATTTCCTTGTACTGTGATCTGATCGTAAACAATATTCTACATTTCACTTATCTAGATTAATTTGAAAAGAATTACTAAACTCCACATCAATACACGTACATATCGCGTTAATAAAATTATAACAATAAAAAATCCAATCACGAGACGTTTAATGAGTACAGTCGACCGCTAAATGGTACTGAAATACACTAAAGTTTTCAACGGGATTACTAAAAATAGAAACTAGAACTCCTCAGAACCTCTTTAAGGAAATCTGTTGCAGTGGCACGAGAGGGCGTGACCGAGCGTCGGGCTAGGCCTGGAGACGACACTCGTTCAATTGAATTTATTACACACTTTTATATATCTTCCTTGGCGGTCCCGGACACATTGTAAACCGTTTATGTGAGAATATTCGAGTGAGAAAGGTCCTTGAGGTGGATTTGCCATTTAAAATTCTTACATTTCGGACTTATTTTATTGAAATCAATTTTATATAATACTTACTGACCCGTGCCCACTTCGTTGAACGGTAAACATTTATAAAAAACTAATTTTTGTGACTTAAATAAACAAGTTGAACATATGCTGTTCGTGACTTTTTAGGCATTAGCAAGCTCTACAACTTTTGTGTAGAACTCAATCATATATCTGTCATCGTTAATGCAGCGTAACGTAAGAAACGTTTTCGGTCGACCATTTTTCTCCGACTTACCATGTAAAACCGACTACCACAAAAAGTCTTTTCATTCGGGTTAATACACAAATAATACAATAGTATAGTAGTAACGTGACTTTCTATTGGTAAAAGAATTTTCAAAATCGGTTTAGTAATTCTAGAGATTTGGGGTGTAAGGGGTGTCGAGTGATATCTTAAGACTTGAGACATCCAAGCCAACCTCACGTGCACGTGGTGCACCTTGCTGATCAACGAACGAGGCAATGGCGATAGCGGGGTGGTAGGGTTTTACAGCCCGACTAGATCGCAACCACCACGTACATGGCGAAAAAGCCCGTCATAATGACTCGCTTTTGCGCGTCGCGTTTCGGGATCAGCCTGTGCATATCCAGTACCGGGTGACTTTCGTCATTATGGCCGGCATGACAGCGGCGACCGACGATGGATGCTCTGTCTCTCGGTGGTCGCCGTATCATTAAAAAAGTACTATGCTTACCATCAGGCATAGTGCAGTCACTTTGTCGTGCTTCAATAAAAAAAAAAAAAAGATTACCTCTACAAACTCACAAACATTACGTCTTCATAATAGTAGTATAGACTAGCTGATCCGTTCGTAGTCCTGTAAAGCTGTTAAGACCTTGCTAGGTCAATAGCGTAGTCAGTTCGAGAAAAGAAAAAGCTGATCCGCGTTACTGTAGCTCACTTAGAAATAAAAACAATATTAAAACGTGGCGCCATTTATAATATTGTAGGATTCATAAAATAGTTAAAGTCATACATATTTATGTATCAACACAATTTCAATATACAACAGAACAGTTTTAAAATTTCGTATGTACGTTTTTATGAACATATTGACATGCATAATAGATGCACTTAAAAACCTGACTAAATTTAGATATACACAGGGGTTTTATTTTGGTGCGCAATTGTCATGGTCGTTAGCTGAATGATTTATGTGATGTGAACTGGATTGTACAGCGCCACCGAACGGCTAATAACTGCAACTTGTATACCATTAAGGCGCTTGCAATGACAAACAATTTATCTATATAATAAGAATATATATATGTCTGTATATTTCGATATTCGTAAAAAAAAGTTTCAGGTGTCTATAAATAAAATTGAATACATTTTAATCGTTTTTAGAAATGTTTGTCTGTCTGTTTGTATGAACACAAATCACTGCTAAAGCAATGGGATCACAATCAAAATAAGAAAATCATAAGGCATATCCTCGAGAGTAAATTAGTCTTTGTTTCATTAGAATCGGTGTACTCTATCAAAAGTTATTGTAATTTAAATGATGGGTCGAGTTAAGTATGAGACACGAGTAGTTATATATACTAAAAAACTCCTTCGTTAGTTTTATTGAACGCACGAATACTAGGAACTACTGGTTCGATTTAAAAAATTCTTTCAGTGTTAGATAGCTCATTTATCGAGGAAGGGTATAGGCTATATATCATCACGTTAAAACTAACAGGAACGGAGCAACAATTTTTTTTTTTTTTAAACTGGTACGGCAAAATGACTGTACGGTACCTGATGTTAAGTACAGTACAGTCCACAGATAACGGTGACTGACGTTGTTAAATAACAACGGCAGTCATCGCCATCATGCCGACCTGCACAAGTGCCTCTTCACGCCTCGTTTGAAGAACCCCATGTCAATGTAGAAAGTTTCAAAATTGTATTTTTTCCTTTTGAGAGCTTCCGCTACGTGTTAGCCTAAAATAACTATTCCACGTGGACGAAGTCGCAAGCTGAAGCTAATCAATTATATAAGTCGTTACATTTCAAAATGAGTCAAATCCTATTAAACCGTTTATAAGATTTAATGATTTTTTTTAAATAGATCTCCTTATTTTAACAAACAAGTTTGTATATCATAAGATGAACCTAAGGAAAAAAGGCTAAACTTGAATTTTATACACGGTGAAGACTGAAACACTTTAAAAATTGTTAATACTTATATGAGCGATTAAAGTAAATTTTCATTAAAAACATTAACCGACTTCAATATCAATCAAAAACCCATAAGAAACTCAAAAGCGGTAAATCAATAGTTTATTAAATTAACCATATAAAACATATTAATATGTGCGCTACCTAGAGATGTATTGGAAGTCAGTGCCAACCAAAATTTAGAAAGAAAAAAAAAAGCAAAAAAATTATAAATATTAATTAATGCAATTACAATGCTTGCGTCATGTATCAATACAGCAATGAACATAAACGTAATAGGCTCCTAAGAATTGAAGAGTTTTGTTACTTCATCACGGATTCCATTATCAGAACCTAACCAAACTCTCATTAAACTACCCCTGAAATACATCCTTTCCAATAAAAAATGAATCATCGAAATCGGTTGACGTGATATTGAGTTATTCGTCTATTTGTCGTGTACATACTTAATGCAAATTTAACACTTACATGGTTTTGCACTAGATACCGTTATCAGAACTGAACCAAATGAAACCACACGGGAAGTACCAGCTTTCAAATAAAAAAAGAATCATCAAGATCAATTGATTCAGTCCAAAGTTATGAGGTAACAAACATAAAAAAAATACAGTCGAATTGAAAACCTCCTCCTTTTTTTGAAGTCGGTTAAAAATTGGATTGGGCTCATTTTTTAATGTAAGAATTGATATATACATCTAACATTACATTATATGTATAAAATAACATCGTTCGCGCTTCATATTATTTTAAATTGTCGATGAAGTTAAGTGAGCTATAAAACTAACAATTTTCAACCATAACTACCTCCGTGGAAGGAGAGATAGCGGGTACAGCGAACTGAGTATGTAGTCTGCGCCGCGAGATTTTTAAACTTTCGTCATAAAGGATTTAGTCTCGCTTTATGAATATGAAAATGTTATCCGCTGAATTTATTGAACGTGTGCGGTTTAAGTTTTGCGGATAAACGTACAATGAAGGATTTAAGGGCGATAATAAAATAGTTTAAGATCACCACAATTTCAAAATGTAGCTTTGAATTATGGAGTCATTTTAAAGATATTTCTTTTGGCAAATTATATCAAAGAGATATGAAAATATCTTTTCTGTATTCATAAACATCAATACTAAGTAATATTCAACGTTTTTGTAAATATATATCGCAACAAAATTCACTATTTTGAGGTTATTTTTAATATAGATAAATATTTTTATATGTATATTTAGACGCAAAAGTATTGACTGCATACAGCCAACGTAAAGTATTTTCAGCTTGTATTTTAAGATGTATGTATGTACCACAAGCAATAGTATTTTTTACTAATTATAACCTTTTAAATTCTGTCACATTGATGTAATCACATACTGGCTACCCGTGATAGAAAATATGGATATAATTTTTTTCGTCTAATACTATATTTTTTAACACTATGAAAAACAAACGAATAGCCTAGAGCTCTTTCTCGGGTTCCTTCTTATATTAATATGAGTAGCAAACTCCAATCCAAAATTTAACAAATTTTCACGGTTGTTTAAACTCATTATAGACAACTAATTAAGCACGACTTTATTCGCATTCATATTCCAGTTTGTATGTGTTTCCAAACGTTTATATCGATTCTGATTTTTGTTTCTTGATACTTGTTGACTTGTTGACGGTTTGATCTGGTAATTGGCGCCCTTGTTAAGATTTATTTATTACTTATTTTTTGACTGAAATTTATTGGAATATTTTTCTTTAATCTTACACGAAAAAACATATATTCTCAAAAATCCAGAACCACAATTTTTTCAGGTTATTTCAGGTTTATTGGCAAGGCAACCGAGTCCACTACTTATAATATAAAAATTAATTAGGAGTAGAGAATTATCTGTAATACTCATCATTAGAGTAGCTACTTGCCCAATAATGAAAGACTTACAGAATCGGAATATTATTTTCAGAGATTAATTCCCACAGTTATATAGACAAAATCTGTCTGCCCAGAATAGGTTTTCGATGTAGGATACAAGTATTACTGTCAGTAATTAAACAAATATAAGAAAACTTTTCAAGCATTAATCGCTAAGCCCAAACAAATTAAAAAATTGAACGGCCCTGAAAATTTTGTGACCGCAAGCAGCATAATGACTTTTTAAATAAAGGCCTCCTTTATTTGTATCAATAAAATAATTTCACGTTTATCAAGGTAAATTTCGAAGAGTGACATTGGGTTCTTTGAAAACACAACCGTTATGCCCCTGGTGTTGCAGAAGTTCAGTGATCAGTCAACATCAAATAAGCATACGTCTTAGACACAAAAAAACCTACAACGCGTTGCTTTTCAATAAACATAATGATAGTAGCGGTAAGCTTTTTGTCTAACCACTTTACTAAATGACACCTTTGCATTCAGAATATGGTTTTAAATTCCTATGGATGTAATCCGATAATGCACATGAGAGCCACCTAGCTCCCTTTCCAATCTCTTGATTGATATTGTTACTACAACGGCAAGCAAAAGTCTTACATCAAAATAAATTTATTTGTGCTCACAAAAAATAAAGTTACCTTGAAAGACCACACAGCTTCACCGGACTGCACAAGAAAAAAATGGACTGTACTCATTATTTGACTATGATAAGACCGGTCATGCTGTATGCATCTGAGTGCTGGGCTACGAAAGAGATGGATGAGAGAAAATTACATGTGGCAGAGATGCGAATGTTAAGGTGGATGTGTGGTGTAACTAGAATGGATAAGATTAAGAATGAGTATATTAGAGGCAGTTTGAAAATAGCACCAGTGACAGAGAAGTTGCGGAGTAATCGGTTAGCATGGTATGGGCATGTCATGAGAAGAGATGAAAGCCATGTAACTAGAAAAGTGTTGAGTATGATAGTGGATGGATATACATGTAGAGGAAGACCGAAAAAGGTATGGATGGATTGTGTGAAAAACGATATGTCTGTAAAAGGTGTGAATACTGAGACGACATCTGACAGGAGAGAATGGAAAAAGAAAACATGTTGTGCCGACCCTACTTAAGTGGGATAAGGGCAATGATGATGATGACTCATTATTTGACAGAGAATATAATCTATAAAATAACTCTATGGTCGCACTTACACTTTATACTACTCTGTGGTTTAAGTACTATTTTAGATCTCTTTCTTTTGTTTTTCCTCATGTTCACTACGATGTCCATCTTAGGAATTTTCTCAATCGCCTAATGATGTATTAATATAACCTACAAAAATTAAGGATGGATATTTCTAGAAAGCCATACGATTTAATATATCGAACACGGTTTAAAGGGAAAATCAAAGTTTCGAGGCTCCCTATTGTTATAAATTTTTTTGTTTAATTTATTTAGAATACTGGGAACGATAACGTTTTAGCGTGTGCATTTTTTCTATGCTTCGATAAGTCACCATACTACCATATTTGTTACTACAAGTTTCTTCGAAAGATCGTAATTACGTGACGAGAAATTACGGTTATGCAATTGCATCTTATTTGAAGAGCCATAGTAATCTCACATATTTGACTTTAATGCTCAAACTAATTCAAAGTACAGTTCGAGCATTCAACTCACTGAAAATATCATCTAAAATAGCTGAAACGTGATTAGAAACGTGTTACGATAGCCGAACTCGTTTTATTGGATACTGCGAATATATTGTTGTGCTGTTTGAGAAATTTCCCACGTGTGATTTGTTAGCGGAGTAGAGTTAGAGCGGGCGGCGCCGGGTTGGGACCGTGTTTGAGTTTGCAAGGCGACGCGAAGCGAACGGCGCAAATGGGTGAAGCGTACACTATAACTATGGACTTAGAACACATTTTTTGTTCATTATATTACATTTTATAGATCAAAAAACACATCCAGTTTATTTTCATGACGATTTTCTAGAATTCATATATTAAGAAAGTTGGCGAGGATCGATAGATGTTTGTCACTCTTTCTGTGAAAAATTACTAAACGTATTTTGATAAGACTTTGCATTAAGCTAGTTTATAAATTAAGATATAAATATACTATACGAAGATATTATTTAATTTAACCAAAATATAACAATAAGTGTAAAATAAGGTTTTAAAAACTTGTATATAGTTCACACATGGTAAAAATGAAAACTAAGATTATTTTTTAAGAAAGCAAGATGGATACACTATGGAGATGGTAAACATTAGGTTTAGGCACTACTTTGTAATATGTTGAATAAATTAACAATGGTAATAACATACAACACAGAATAATGTTTAGTAATGTGCGATAGTTATTACGATCCAACAGAAAATAATGAGTTATAGATTTTAGAGGTTTTTCTCACCCTCTCTTTGAATGTATTTCGAGAAGAGGAAAGCTAAATAAAAAACGTATTTTATCTCATTGTCTCACAGCCTATAACATATTATATACATTTATAGATATATCTTTTTCGTGTCATAGAATCCTATTCACAACGTACGTAAAAAGAAGCATAACTCCAAAAAACTTGCCGTCTCATTGGTATCTAGCGTAAGCTGCATAAATAAAATAGATGATTCAAGAAAATTTCGTATAAAAAGTTATATTTAAAAAAACACTGCGTTGTATACACACAGAGAAAGTGAAACTTCTTCAGCTTATATGTATTAATGTTATATGACGTTGTCCTGCCTTGATAATAAAAAAAATCTAAAAGTCATCTGTAGCGCCACCTACCGGGTTAAGTTGTAACTCTAAACTATTCTCGTATCTACTAGAACTCGTACACAAAATTTCATCAAGATCGACCCAGCCGTTTAGGAGGAGTTCAGTGACATAAAAAAAATACAGAAGAAATTTATATATAAAGAAAGGATACCTAGTACACTAACATTCACGAATTTTGGTATGCTACTAGACCGAATCATACATTTATATATAACTTCTGCTCGCGACTTCGTCCGCGTGGGACAGTTATTTTGGGCTAAGCTAATACGCAGTGGAAGTTCTCAAAAGAATAAAACCCCCAATTTTGAAACATTCTTCATTGTTGCTCCTCTTCTATTGGTCTTAGCGTAATGATATTATAGCCTATAGTCTCCCTCGATAAATGACAATCTAACAAAAACATTTTTAAATCGGATCAGAGATTAGCACGTTCTACCAAACAATCAACGGAACCCTCCAGCTTTATAATATTAGTATAGAATACAAATACACACAAATATATACTTACCTACCTTATGTGTAACACGTATTAAAACATGTCCGTTTCATAAAAAGTCTCAGTGCAAAAATGTCCTAAGTTCGAAGTTTTCTAAGTAACATAACAAGTCGTCCAGTGAAGGCGTCGCCCCACGTGCTCTGACTCCGACGCGAATCTAATTTCCTAAAGCATTGTCTACTATCATTGGGCGAATCGGTGGGAACAGCTATGAGGGAATTCACGCCGCGTCCCCGCTTTGAAATAAAAGTACAACAAAAACGACTCCGTGCAAAAGACGTGCTACTTTATACTGCAAAATGATTTTGTTTGAGGAACTTTAAACGTTCAATTAATTTATATATTTTTCATTATATTATGATTCAACACGGAACGGAAATATTTAATTTATTACACATTATACACAATTGTATAATGTTGTAAATTGTAATGCATGTATTGTAAATTGTATAATTACAGTGTATAAATATTATACACAACAATATTTATTATGTTATTTCACTTCGACTGCACACACTTGTCTCAATGCATGCCGTTGCGTCTCTTCTCTGACAGCTTATAAGTCGTGATCGAATACTTTAAGTAGAAAAAATAGTATTTAGATAGTTCAAGTTAAAAAAAATGAAATGTTTTAAGATTTACTTATACTAACTTCATTAACTAAACTATATACAATTACTTATTTATACATATTTATCTTTTACAGGTGATTAAATACAATATTAACAAAATGTAGAAAACATAAAAGTAGTAGTTGTAATTGATAAATTAAATTTATATTACGTAGTAGTTATAGAGCTAGGTTTAATTTATTTTTGCTATGTTGTTATTTACTGTAATATGTTTTTATATATCTAACTATTTACCATGGCGGAATGTGTTATAAGCAAATTTAAGTTCAGCTTAACTCATGATTATTATACACATAAACCTTTCTAAAAAACTCTTGGAAATAAAAATAAATCACATAAAAATATAGAATTTCAATGATTTAAAGTACTCAAACAAATAGACAAATAAACAAAGAAATGTCGCAATTTTATAATACGTAAGAATAAAACGTTCTCAGTTATATTTAGGTTTTTCTAAAAAAAATGTTTTCTAGCGTAAGCAAATTTTTTACACTGTCAGACAACGAACAGTGGATAAAGGGAGCATGAAATTATGTATAAGTGATCATATGTTTTTGAGCATTAATATAATAATTGAAATATAAAAGAGGTTTCTAAGAAGTTGCCAATAGTATATTTATACTAGCGGGTCCAGTAGATGCCTAACCTAACCTAACCTTAAGAAAATAGAATCATAAACCTTTCTCATGAATCATTTTATCTCCAAGTGAAAAATGCATGAAAATCCATTCAGTAGTTTTTGAGTTTATCGCGAACAGACAGACAGACGTAACAAGGACTTTGTTTTATTTAATAACTAGTAATTAACAAGATATTGGAATTCACAAGTCGGTTTCATTGAATGTGAAACAATGTACAAGAATAAAGTTTCGACCAATTTATAATATCAAAGAATTATTAAGAACTACAATAAACAATTTATAAAAAGAAACCCTTCCAAATCCCACGGCGATCCGCGAAATTGAGAAGTCGAAAAGCAGTTTAACTTTTCAAATATTTGTACAAATTTGATTCGATGGAACCTTTTTCTCTACCCCGCTGAGGCAACGGTAAATTCATAAAGAATGAAACATTTGCAATTGAAATGAAAACCGGGAGGGAAAATAAAGAGTCCCGGGAAGAAAAATTCCCATTGTTAGAACACATCCGAGTGAGGTCCATTTATGCATACGAAAACTTATTACAAATTTCTAGAGAGGAGAAGGGAGAAAAGGTTTTTATGCGGAAACGGTTTTGCGGATTCGGATGTTCCTCGGTGTCGAATTGTCTATTATGAATACAAATTGTTATACTTAAGGCTTCGGTGATTCGCGCCTCGAGTTGCCCGAATAAAAATCTTAAGTTGAATTTCATATTATTTTCGCATCGTCCCTTTTGAAATAAGATTGTGAACTCGTCTTTAACAGATTGTATCATCGTAAAGCGTCTTTAAATCTTTAGCATTCGACGTCGACTCAAATTTCTGAATATCCCTTTTAACTTATCAGATTCATTACCAGCTTATCAGTTTGTGTATACAAGTGGAATTTACCATTTTGAAGCCAATGTTTTGTATACTCTTCATTACACACTTTTGGAACGAAGTTCCTTATCGCGCGTTGTGAAAGGGGGCTAGACGGAAAAAATTCTTACGAAAAGTTGTCACGACACTTTTTGCTATAGTAAGCTATTGTAAGCTGTGCGGCGTCGCATGTTTCTCTGTCTGTCTCTCTCTCTCTCTTATAGAAAGCAAGCCAGATATTTTCATTTCTATTTCGCATTGAACAGAGTGGTGTCGCGACGATTATTTTTGTTGAGTGTACACAGGTTTTTTGTAAATAATAAATAATAATAATAATAATGATCCCAAACATATGTTTCCTACTTCAGTTACCACAAGCCAATTATTACGAAAATTGAGCCTACTGATTAAGTTTATATAACATTATATTTGTTAATAATAAAAAATATATTATTATAACTTAAAAAAAATAAAATTTTATTACAATTCCTTCACTAATTAATCGAAAGGAACTTCGTTCCATCCGGGTGTCCCTTGACACCTCTCAAGTTTTTTTTCTACAAACTATTGGTTCACCCCGCTTTTCTGAAATTATTTTAACTCTAGCGCTGCTTAAATACAATATTAATGTGGACAAAATAAGTTATTATTATACTAAATTACAGCTAATTGTAATTGATTTTATTATTATTATTTAAGCATGTATTTAGATATCTCTCATATTTAGCATTAAAGTAAGTACCTCCAGGAGAATTCACCAGTCTACTGGAGTTCAGTATGCTAAGTACAGGAACCGCCGGACAATTCTAACGTTGTCGAGCAGGATGGCACGTTGGAGACTGGCTATATTTAGTTTTTCTCGCAATCCCAGTTTGTTAAAGTTTGCTTATGACTAGTTCACAGCTATTTTAAAACCTATATTTGTCGCTTTATATCAGAAAATACATAACATAAGCCAGTTTCACCAAATACCCATCTTTGGGCAATTTATCATCACAGGAGTCGAAATGACAGTGCGAGACAACCAGTGATATGTCACATTGTCCGCGAGCTACAAAGTGGGTTGCGATGGTATGGTCACGTGAAGAGAAAACCACCAAATTATGTCGAGAATTTGACATTACAACTATCCTTTCCTGGTCAAGAAACCAGAGACAGACATAAAATATATTGGAAGGGTTTGCTGAAGGATATGATGGAATACAGTGTTTACGAATGCAACGTCAAGGACATAGATAAGTGGGTAAGAAAAGTACGAGAGGATGACTCTACCGTCGTATAGAATGAATGGACAGGAAGAGAGAGAAGTCAAAATGGAAATAAAGTTTATTTCTGTAGGCCGTGAGAAGCCACTTGCAAATAACTAAGCTTACCATTACCTACACTTACTCCCCTGATAATAAACTCAATAGGCTATACGTTATCTTATATATTTTTCTTTTTATGTATATATATAGATGAATATATAAAATGGAGTATAGCATTTCCATTATATATAGAGATAAGTAAGAGTTTAAAGTCTTAAGTTGAAAGACATTGTTACCCTCAATGTGCTAAATACCTTTAAGTTTACGCTTTAACAAACACAGTTCGTTTAAAGTCATTATTGTTTCTAAATAACTTCAACTTGAAATCGAGAATATTATATTGACTATGTTAGTAACTTGTTTATGAATATCTATCTATAGATTACCTCAGCATAGTTCCACAAAAAAGTACTTTAATTAAACATCCCTTCTCTCTACATCTCCGAATTCCCGCGTACATTCTCACCGTTCCTAAGTATTTCAATTTACTTTTATATTACCTACAATAAAGAAAAGCCAAAAATATAATACATATCCTAGACATTTATGAGGGTCATACAAATAATATTTAATATAAATAATGTGGCATTCATACTTCTATGAGGTCACACACGCCGAGTTCGTTAGGGACATAAAAAGCAGCATTAGTAGACCAAGAACCTTGTTGGAACGGATAATCTGGTATGAATGTTGCAAATATATAAAGTACATACTCTTCCCTGCGACTTTGCTTTATATTTGTTTTTAATTCTTGGCTTACAGCTTTTCACAATCATAATATATTAAACTAGATGTGCCTGCTGCTCTGCTCGCATGTACAGGGATATCACTGTTAAGGTATTTTTTGAAGTTCTTAAAATCACTACTTATACAAAGTCTTCTGCTACGTCTGTCTGTTTGCGATAAACTCAAAAAGTACTAAACGGATTTTCATGCAGTTGTCAGATAAAGTAATTCATAAGGAAGGCTTAGGTATATAATATGTTAAGGTTTTTTTCTTATTATCAGGCCAGGATAGTGTCACTCGGAACCGCTGGTCATGTATTATTATTACCTGAAAATATATGCGAGTAAAAGTGAATTCTTCAATATAAGCCAGCTAATGCTATACAGCCGATATTCTTCATCTGTCTTATATATAGATAAATAAAATAATAATGGTTTGTTTATCGTCGTGAGTATTTCACACAACTAGCCTCCACCCGCGACTTTGTCCACGTGGAATAGTTACTTTGGGTTAACGCTAACACGCAGCGGAAGTTCTCTAGAGGAAAAAAAAACGGTTTTGAAACATTCTTTATTAGTGCTCCGCTCTTATTGATCTTAGTGTGATAATAAATAACCTATAGCCTTGCTCGATATATGAGCTATATAACATTGAAAGAAATATTCAAATCGGACTAGTAGTTCCTGAAATTATCCTCTATAACTTCACAAACTCAAAAACTTTACCTCTCTATAATATTAGTATAGATAACTACTGTTTTCGATCATTTTAACTCACTCATTCATTTTAACTATATTCCATAAATACTTGACCCTTTTCTAAGGAAAAAATTAACACTCTTATTTTCTCTATAATATAAAAATGAATCGCTGAATGTGTTGCTAAGCGCAAATCTCGAGTACAGCTGAACCGATTTCGATTATTCTTTTGTTATGTCAGTTATGTTTGTTATTGTCAGGAGAAGATTCTTAAAAATAGTGCATATTTTAATATACTAAGGCGGAACGTAGTACGCGGACACTGCTAGTTTAATATAAAGTTAATAACGTTTTCAAATAACTATGATTTTTATAAGCGTCATGCGCACATTTACGTGTATTTTTCTTGCCGTTTAAAAGTGGGGTGTAAGGGGTGTCGCGTAACATCTTAAGACTTGAGACACCCAAGCCAACCTCACCTGCACGTGGTGCACCCTGCTGAATAACGAACGAGGCAATGGCGAAAGCGGGGTGTAGGATTTTACAGCCCGACTGGGTCGCAACCACCATGTATTTGTACTATGACTCGCTTTTGCGCGTCGCGTTTCGGGACCAGCTTGTGCATATCCAGTACCGGGTGACTTTCGTCATTATGGCCGGCATGACAGCGGCGACCGACGATGGATAATCTGTCTCTCGGTGGTTGCCGATTTTTTTGGATTGTACTATGCTTAACATCAGGCGTAGTGCAGTCACTATGTCGTGCTTCAATAAAAAAAAAAAAAAGTGGGCCAAGCGGTGTCGTGATGGTGTACTTTCAATCTTTTTAATTTGTTTTCTTCCGAAGATACAATATTTTGCAGTAATTTCTCCAAATAAACGTATGTAGTATATAACACTCATTGGAGCTAATTAAAAATGTAAATAATAGGACAGACAAACTTTATCCGTGTATACAACGAATGCCCCAGAATAGTAATCTTATTTAAGGTCGCTTTTTAAGACCATTATCCGGACCGGTATCAGATGCAAAGAGCTCATGTGCGTATAAATAGACAACGGGAGAATGAATAAGCTTTGTGGGTGGATTTGTTCACGTTCGAGCTCGTAAATGAAGTGACGTCATTGTCTTTTCATTTTAACAAACGACGAGAAATAAAATATTTCACGTATAGTTCTGATTTTATCAAAGAAGAGCTTAGTTAGTTTTATCTTCAGCCTTTGTTTTAGCAGCAAAATAATTGACTTACTTTGTGTAGAGGTGGACGAAATCATTATTTGTTAATTGTCAACTCTTTTTAAAGTTTCTTTTCATTATTGGTTCTAAGCCTCATTTGCGTGGAAAGGTGACTATATCGAAGTGGTCTGCAAACTGCACTTTGCGGGCTGCATGGGGCGCTTACACTCCTTAGTTGTGGCTTTTCCACAAAGTAAAGGTAAGCGTGTAGAAACAGAAGCGCATTATTTGAAAACAACAATAGCACATGTAGTCGCTCACAAAAAGATATTTTAAGCAAAGACAAGCTCGAGAGTACGAAATTGTTAAAAAAATCTTGCAATGAGGACTGATAATCCTATTTTGATAAAACTGTATGTATTAAAGTAAGGCTGAAGACAAAAAAAAAGGCGTAACAAGTACTGCCGACAAAAGTGAAAACTCAAAACAATGAATCTGTTTTGAATTTTCATATAAATTATAATAATAGTATATACATTCCAGAATGTATTTATTGAAATTATTAAAATTAGTCTGGCTTTCGCATCTATTGTTATTCGGAGCAATAATTAATACATTTTTGTAAAGTCTAATAATCAATCAAACATGATGATTGCACTGCAAAATATCAGTAACAATTGTGCAAAGGCCGCTATACAATACGGATACAGACGGTCATACTTACGTAGTTGTCATGATGCGAAATTGTAAATTTATCTCCTGCCAAAAATCTCGCTCAACGCGCCTAAAGCAGTTTTCACTTTACAAAAACAATGATATTATAACTATAGACACATCATAAGCACTTCGACAACGCCTTGTTCAAACTTGGCTAGCTATCTTCTTTTTAACGCCTACCCCGTCAGTTCTCCCGTATCTAAGCAACATAGAGGATATGCCATCTTTCTTCCACAATTTATCTAAAACAGTTTACGTATATGTACATTCTCGTGTTATTTGTTTTGTCAAAATATCATGTAAGTAATGTCATTATTAAAAAAGCTGATAAATTTCAGTTTTCTATTTTTTATATTTAGCTCTCTTTGATGACGAGTTAACCGACCACTGTCCTAGACTTATTACAAGCGTCCAGGTTACATTGTCCCGTCGTGTATTCCATGAAGTTACATCCAATGACGCTCGCGTTACAAACTATTCCTGAAGCACACAAATACGAGTTAATGTCGGAAGTTGTTCGTACCGATGTACGAGACGCTCGGGGCGTTCATCCCACACCTCGGAACGACTTGACAAGCGCAATATTTCCCAAGCGCTGTGTATATCAAAGCAGTTATCAACTTCCAACACGCGCTGAACGTGGCAGACATGCGGGGTGGTTGTTCGTTATGTTTAACTCATACCATTCATTTTGAAATTCACTATCGTCTTTGAATATTATTAACTTGTACATGTATAAGTATTTTATAAAACTTAGAGAGAGTAAAACTTGAGAGCGTCTAAATATTACTGAATATTCATATAGTAAACGTTACTTTGCACATCCCCCTGGAATTGATTGGCCGCTGCCATGTCCACTGCAAAAAAAAACTTTTGATTTTATTTGCGCGACGTGTACCTGGAAAAGTTAAAATTGAACGTTTTTTGTTTTAGTGGACGTGGTAGCGGCCATCAATTCCCGGCGGATTTTTTTTTTTCGAAATGTCTACGCTATTGACCCAGCAAGGTCTTAATAGCTTCACCGGGCTACTAACCTGTTGCATGCAAAATCGCGACCTATCTTAGCTAACCTAGCTAACTATTCATATATGTATGAGTTGTTGAAACGTATATGTGTACCAAGCATACACGCCTCAGCAACTCCTCCATATATTTATTATCGGAAAAATGAGAGTTTTTCAGTTCGATGAGGGAAAAAGCAAACCCTTCCACTTTCATGTGTAAGCGTGTAGGCGTGCACGTGTGGGGTGATCATGTAGTGTTGCAGCAGTGATGTATATTTGTGTGTCACCGTATCGCGCTAGCAACGCACTCAAGGGCTCCCTACCGAGGGATCGAACCTAGGCTTGAGCCGCTGCCGTGGGAGTCCTAATCGGGTAGATTCCTGGCGGAAGTGTAAATCAATGTCCACTATAATATTCAATTGTGGATTTCCGCAAAGTAACGCATCAAATCAAATACTAAAACCTAATGCTTAAACGTTAAACGTTTTGGGTCGGCTCCTCCGGGGTAGTACCACCCCTCTCACAGATAACCGACGTGAAATAACAGTGCTTGCATTGTTGTGTTTCGTTCGGTCAGTGAGAGAGCCGGAGGCCCACGTCCTTTCCTCTTTCCTTCCCCTCCCACTTCTCCCATATACAGGCTGGCAACGCACTTGCGACGTCCCTGATGTCGCTAGTGTCTATGGACGGTGGTGATCACTTAACATCACGTGACCCACTAGTTCGTTTGCCTCCTATGATATAAAAAGAAAAACGCGCGTTTTGTTGACTTAGAGACTTAATTTTGTGTATAGTTTGTAAACTTGCTTGTCTGATCACAATCTCATCTGATATAAAATTGGTATGCAAAACAAAATCGTAAACACACTAAAGTTTAGAGGGGAATTGGTTTCCAAATGCATATACAATATAACATACTAGCCTCTGCCTGCGACTTCGTTCACGTGGAATAGATAAATTGGGCTAACGCTAACACGCAGCGGCAGCTCTCAACAGGAAAAAACCCCGATTTTATAAACATTCCTCATTGGTGCTCCGCTCCTATTGGTCTTAGTGTGATGATATATAGCCTATAACCATTCTCGATAAATGAGCTATATAAAATTGAAAGAATTTTTCAAATCAGGCCACTAGTTCCTGAGAATACCCTCTACAACGTCACAAACTCACAAACTTTACCTCTTCTACCTACTAATATTATAGTATTAGTATAATAGATCTATAGGTGCTTGACACCAGATTTTCAATTTGCTGGTCATAGCTGACCATGTACTTAGAAAAAGACCTATTTTCATGTCGAATTTCATAACAAACGTTCACCAATAGCCTCGAGTATTTACAAGAATTTTAAACTATTTGGACCTAGATGACGTGTGCCCAAATACGCTTTCCTTAAGCCTTCATCCACATACTTCGTTCAGTCAACCCCAGTAGAAAAATACCCTTATTATTGCATATTAAAAAAAGTTGTTTGTCTATTACTATATGTGATGATATTATTTTGTTTATTTATTTGATCTATCTTATTTTACAGATCATTTATCACATTATAAATTTTGATATCTGCAAACATGTTGTGCCAATTACAAAGGAATCATTATTACATATTGAATACTCTTATATTCAATACTAGCTGACCCGTGCAACTTCGTCTGCGCCAAATTGGTTATCACTGGTTTCATTTGTATTTTTAAAAGCGATAAAATTGAATAAAACTGACCCCCGATTGCAGCCACAACTACCGTTTCCAATTGTGAATCCTAACTATCCCCGGTCTCACTCAAACATATACCCAGATTATATGTGATTTTTTATGTAAAACATCTATAGGCGCACCCTAAACTTAAATCGGCCATGGCGACGTTCGTGGTGATTACACACAAGCTTCGCATTATTAACGACCCTATCAGTAAAGCATAAGATTCAAATTATTTTTCTAAACTATTATAATAAAGAGGAATCGTAGTATTTTTGTATGTTAATTACGAATAAACTCAAACTACTGGACGGATTTCGATAATTCGTTTACCATTAGAATGCTACATTATCCCTTAGTAACATACCGGATTAGGCCTCCCACGGCAGTGGCTGAAGCCTAGGTTCGATCCCTCGGTAGGGAGCCCTTGAGTGCGTTGCTTGCGCGATACGGTGACACACATACATCACTGCTACAACACTACACGATCACCCCCACACACGTGCACGCTACACGCTTACACATGAAAGTGGAAGGGTTTACTTATTCCCCTTATCGAACTAAAAAACTCTCAATTTTCCAATAATATATATATGGAGGAGTTGTTGAGGCGTGTATGCTTGGTACACATATACGTTTCAACAACTCATACATATATAAATAGTTAGCTAGGTTAGCTAAGATCGATTTTGTATGCAACAGGCAACAGCCAAGCCGAGGTGTGCCGTGCACCCTTGAGCTGGTTGCCAAAATAAAATCGGATGAGCGCCTTAAGCGCTCGCCTTAGTAGTCCGGTGAAGCTGTTAAGACCTTGCTGGGTCAATAGCGTAGACATTTCGAAAAAACCCTTAGTAACATAGGCTATATTTATTTTTTAGAAAAAAATTGGGATTTCTACTAAAATTTCAATAATGTAATCAAAGGTATGAAAAAAATTTGGCATAAAATGTATTTCATCGCATGCGCCCCGATAACTATGAATGATAGAACAAAAATATGTTCTACAATATTAAAGAACATATTATTATCTATAAAAAAACCTCGCGGCAGCATACATATGTCTACCTATTGTGATTATGTCACTATAACTACATTTTTGAAATAAATCTTAATAAAAACTATACCATGCGTAAAAGACTATGTTATTCATGTCTATATATTAATCAATATCCAAATAAATTATTTTTAAACTAAGACTGTTTCAGTACCTGTAGATAACTTTTTGAATTATTAAAATCGGCCATTACATTCAAAAGATATTGCGAGTTTTAAAATGTCAATCTAAACGAAATACGCGGGCACACAAAACGCAATCTTTGCACTATTAACGAAATACCTACTCAAAAACCTTTACAACCCTACTTGTATAATTGTAAGATTCAAATTGTTTCTATTTAATATTATGTAACGTCACAATAATGGCAGAGAGACGCGTGGATAGAAATGTTTTGTCGTCAACGTCGACCGGTTCATGTCCGATCTCACCAAAGTTAAGCAATGTCGGGCGTGGTCAGTGCTTGGATGGGTGACCGCCTGGTGATATTGCGTGATGTTAGCTTTTTACGGGTCAAATTAATCTTCAGTAATTTTTTAATGTATAGGTATATGTATTTTTTTATTTTTAAATTAGGTGTAATATAATATTTTTATAATATTACGGAATTGGTTTTTTTAATCTTACTAATATACATATACACTGGCCAAAGTCTGACCTAGATAGATTTCAATTACATGTTTTTATTTTTAAAAGAGAGGAGGCTTATTTTCTGCATTAGGTCGAGAAGAGCTGCCAATGATGATGATGATGAAGATTATGGTTTTTTGTGACGTTACATTTCCGAAGCTACAGGTTATAATACGAACTTTGCACTATTGACGAAGTACTCAAAAACATCTGCAACTCTATCTGTATAAACATAACATTCAAATTGCTTTCTCGAACACTCGTCGTACCAGTATTACACGGCATGCACAGAAGACCTTGCGCCCTTTGACATACCGCCAAACACACCGCGCTTGCACCTTTCACTGATTTCTTTGTTACTATTTAATTAGACAATTTACTGTCACGGATTAAACTACGCATTTTTAACGCTATTTATAAATTATGAAACACCATTCGCAGTTGTAAATGTAACCAGTGTTTTAATTGAAAATATGTCGGACAGCGATAATTTCGGAACTGAAAGTATGCACCCTTCTACAAAGAAAGTAAAATCACACTATGACATATATCTTGATAATGCTATATCTAATACTTTTATAACATACTTCAGTTATCATCGACCAATTTTCACAGTATTAACCAGCTATTCTAAATTTGAAACCCTTGCGTTTTATGGGACAAAAAGTATCCTGGATGTAGCCTTGTAATATCAGTTGTCACTGTGTTAATTTTTGCTTCTATATGGATAACATAGTCTACCTTGATTAAAATTTCTAAAAAAATATTTAATGTACAGATTTCGACTTGTTACAATTTTAATAGTATAGATTAGTTATTAACAATTTTGTGGACGTTTTCGAAGCAGTTGAAAATTTTGAACAAAATTATTATGTAAGTGTAGCCTAGAGGTAAAGTTGGCGACTCTATACTATTCTCATGACCGATGACCGACGGGGAGACGGTTCGAACCCCGTCATTTTTTTTGGTTATTTGTTTTTTTTTTATGTAGCCTATATAGCTTGAATTTTTAACTAATCTGTCTGCTGTAAATAGCACAAAGGAAAATTACCAAAATCCATTAAGAATCTCATGAACTACAATTTTTTTACTTTCATCCGTTATTCTGGAGAACTCCTTGCGTTTTATGGGACAAAGAGTATCCTGGATGTAGTCTTCTAATATTAGTTATCACTGTGTCAAATTTCGTTAAAATTGGTTCAGTACTTTCAGAGTAATTCGGGTTTATATTCTAGACTTTAATCCTTTATCCTGGAGAACCCTTGGCGTTTTATGAGACAAAAAGTATATTTGATGTAATCTCGTAATATTAGCTATCACTATGTCAAGTTTCGTCAAGATTGGTTCAGTAGTTTCAGAGTGATGCGTGTGCATAGGGACAGACAGACAGACAGACAGACAAAAATTGTAAAAAGATTATTTTTGGCTTCTATATCGATAACATAGCCTATCCTGATTAAAATTTTCAAAAAATATTTAATGTACAGATTTCGACTTGTTACAGTTTTATTATAGTATAGATTATTATTTTGTTCTGGTATTCAGTTTCTGAATAAAAATGGTGCTGTTATGCTGGAATAAATAATACACATTACGACATCTCTGTAAAACAGAGTTCTTTGCGTAGTAATGTTTAACAGGCTGTGGTACAAATAACTGTCGCGGTATTCTAGCGAGACGGACGTGTTTGCGCTCGCTCCGTATCGTTAGATTCATCGCAGTAGGGTAGGTGCACTTATGAATAGCTAGGGTGGAAAAAAAAAAAGTTGGTCTTTGGTTCTGCGTCGTTTATGGATGGTTTTCGGTGTTGTTTTCGAACTTTTTTGTTGACCTGGCGTGATTACGGATTTTGGACTTGTTCTATCACCTGACTTGGCTTGTTTTGAACTTTGGCGTGGATTTATTCTTCTTTTTTTTGACTTGGCTTCGTTTTTTGGACTGTTTTCTTGCGTTTTGTTTCGATTTGGCGCGTCTGTCGGATTTTGGGTTGTTGCCTCTTGGTCGCTGTGTGACCTTTTGGTCACCAGTGCACCATGAGTGCAAAAAAGGGTACGAAAACCAGGCTTAGGGGTGTCAGCGGAATGGGGAAGATCGTTGACTCCTCTGACACGGAGGTGGAGGACGGTACGGCTCCTAAAGTGAGCATGCGCGGCAGGGGATCTGTCCGGATGCGCGGAAGTGGTCGGGGGCTTATGGGGGAGGCCGACGGGTCATTTGACCGGGCCTTGGCTGGTGGCGTGGCAAATGCGGAGTCAGTTCCCAGCTCTGCTGCTGGCTCCGCAGCGGCTTCGGTTGCCGGCTCGGCTGCTGGCTCCTTGCCTAGCTCCGAGGTGGGGTCAGAGGGGGTGGAGGTGGACCTTATGGACGCCCAGAGGTTGAAGGCGCTCGCTGGCTCGCAGATCACTTGCATCTACGAGACAGTTAGAAAGTCGACCAACCTGGCGGGTCGTTGCAGGGGGGCGTTGAAAACCGCTGCCAGAACCCTGCAGGAGATCGTCGAGTCGCTAGTTGAGCGAACCGAGGGGGAGGAGAATCGCAAACTCCAAAGGGAGTCGAAGACCCTCCGCCGTCGGATTGATGATTTGGAGGCGGAGGTCTTGGCGTGGCGGCGGGAGGATAACGCCAAAAAGGTGATGCCCCCACCTCCGCACGTGTGGAGAATCTGGAGAGGCGTCTCCTCCCAGAGGACTCTCTTCGTCCGTCCCTGGCCGGTGAAAAGAAGAAGGGCGGAACGAAGAGTGCGGCAAAGCCGGCCGTGGATAGAGCACCTCCGGCACCCGTGGTGGCCCCATTGGGTCTCAACTGGGCCGAGCTACCGGTCACAGCGGTGGTTACCGACGGGGCGGCGTGGTCCACAGTAGTGGGTCGCAAAAAGAAGGCGGCCAGGGCCCAGGTCGCGGCGCCAACGGCCCCGACTGTGACCGCTAAAGCCCCGCCTGCCAGGCCGAAGTTGCCTCCCGCCCCCCAATCGGCTGCGGTCATTGTGACCTTACAGGACACCGCAGCCAGCAAGGGGGTTGGCTATAGGGAGGTAATGACCAAGGCGCGTGAGCACGTCGTCCTGCCCGACATGGGCATCGGCGACGTGCGGGTGAGGCCGACGGCTACGGGGGCCCGTAAAATCGAGCTGCCGGGCCAAAGCAAGGAGAAGGCCGCTGAACTGGCCCGGGAGCTCGAGGTGGCGCTGGCCGGAGTCGCCACGGTCGCCGTTCCCACAAAAAAGACGGACATTCGAATCGTCGGTCTTGACGATTCGGTGTCCAGGGAAGAGGTATTGGCGGTCGTGGCGGCTAAGGCCGACTGTAAGGCGGAGGCCATCAAGGTCGGAGAGATCAGAAGGAATTGGGGAGGGGTTGGTGCAGTGCACATGACGCTCCCCGTGGAGGCGGCCAGGAAGCTTGTGGAGGCTGGCAAGCTCCTGGTCGGGTGGAGCGTCGTGCGCGTCCATCTGCTGGAGGAGAGACCCATGCGGTGCTTCAAATGCATGGGCTTGGGGCACACCCGCCCCCTGTGCCCCTCCTCCTCCAGTAGGGGAGAGGGTTGCTACCGCTGTGGCGCAGCGGGCCACAAAGTGGCCGAATGTAAGACGGAGGCGGCCCGCGGCGCCATATGCGCGGACGCCGGGAGGCCCTCGGGCCATGTAATGGGGAGCCGCAACTGTCGGCCCCCCACCATGAAGGGAAGGGACCCCCTCGCTGTGGGCCCTAGGGTGGCCGCCGCCAGGCAGGAGGAAACTGCTATGGTCCACTAATGGAGCACACCATACGCAGTTTCCTCCAGGCGAACCTCAACCACTCCGCCGCTGCACAAGATTTGCTCGTGCAGTCAGTGGCGGAGTGGGGCATCGGGCTCGCGGTCGCCGCGGAGCCGTATTACGTTCCCTCCCAGCCACAGTGGGCTGGGGACCGGAATGGCTCTGTGGCGATGATTGCCAGCCGGGGTTCGCCTCTCCTGGCGGTACGAGAGAGGGGTGATGGGTTTGTGGCAGCCGTCTGGGGGGAGTACGCCATTGTGGGGGTGTACTTCTCCCCTAACAGGCCTCTGTGGGAGTTCGAGGCGTTCCTTGGCTCTCTGCAGGGAGCTGTGAGGCGGCTGTCGCCGCTCCCCGTGGTCTTCATGGGCGATTTAAATGCCAAATCGAGGACCTGGGGAGCGGCAGCCACGGACCTGAGGGGCGTGGCCGTTGAGGAGTGGGCAGCCGAAGTGGGGCTGTCCCTCCTCAACCAGGGGAACGTCCACACGTGCGTGCGGCAGAACGGGGGGTCTGTGGTAGACGTCTCGTTTGCCACCCCGTCTGTCGCACGCCGTGTCCGGGGGTGGAGGGTGCTTGAGGAGGTGGAGACCTTATCGGACCACCGATATATCAGGTTCGAGGTCTCCATCTCCCATGCCGGGATCAGTACCCGCCCCCGGAGGGGCGCGAAGTTCCCTTGTTGGGCGGTGAGCCGCCTCAAACGTGAACTTGCGGAAGAGGCGGCCATCGCCCAAGCATGGGCCATGCCCCCCTCGCAGGACGATGTTGACGCGTCCGCAGCTCGCCTCCGTGGTGCCCTCACGGAGGTTTGTGACGCGTCGATGCCGCGGAGCGTACACCGCCCAGACAAACGGGCGGTGTACTGGTGGTCGCCGGAGATCGCCGATCTCCGGGCGGCCTGTACCGCGGCCCGGCGGCTGTTCGGGCGCAGCCGCCGACGGCGGCACCGGGACCCCGAGGCGGAGGCCCGGCTGTATGGCAGCTATAGGGAGTGCAGGAAGACCCTGCAGGCTGCCATCAGCCGGGCGAAGGAAGCGGCATGGGAGGAGCTGCTGCAGACGCTGGAGGGGGATCCTTGGGGGCGCCCGTATCGGATCGTACGCAATAAGTTGCGGTCCTGGGCGCCTCCGGTGACGGAGTCCCTCCTGCCGGAGATGGTGGCGAGGGTCGTGGGAGAGTTATTCCCCGACCCTCCGCCGCTCTCGGCTCCTCCCATGCCTCCGCCCGGGCGGAAGTTGAGGAGGTGTCGGACAGTCCTCCCTTAATCACGGAGGGGGAGATGGGGAGGGCTGTTGAACGCCTCCTCAAACGGCGGAGAGCGCCCGGCCCTGATGGGGTCCCGGGCCAAGTGCTCGACCTTGCGCTGGGCCATCTTGGGGGGTGGCTTCGGGAGCTGTTCGACCGGTGTTTGGCGGTCGGGCAGTTTCCGAGGCTCTGGAAGTTAGGGCGGCTCTGCCTCATGGCGAAGGAGGGTCGCCCTCCGGTCTGCGCTTCTGGATATCGGCCCCTCGTCCTGCTGGACGACGTCGGGAAGGTGCTGGAGAGGGTCATCTCTTCCCGAGTCGTCCAGCACCTGGAGGGAGTGGGGCCAAATTTGTCGGACGCGCAGTTCGGCTTCCGCACAGGGCGTTCCACAGTGGACGCCCTGTGCCTCCTAAAGTCGCTGTCGACGGAGGCGATCTCCCAAGGGGAGAGAGTCTTGGCGGTGTCCCTAGACATCGCCAACGCCTTCAACAGCCTGCCGCATGGTGTCATACGGTGCCTCCGTACCTGCGGCGGCTATTGGAGGCATACCTGGAGGACAGGGAGGTCGCATGCGTCAACGGCGACGGGCGGATGGTCCAGCGGGCTACAAGGCGGGGCGTTCCACAGGGGTCGGTCCTGGGGCCGCTCCTGTGGAACATGGGCTACGACTGGGTGCTCCGCGGCGCGCTCCCGTATGGAGCGCGCCTAATCTGCTACGCGGATGACACCCTAGTCGTAGCCCGGGGGGATGACTGGAGAGAGGTAGAGCGCCTGGCCACGATGGCCACAACCCTCGTGGTCAGGCGCATAAGAAGGTTGGGCCTCAGGGTGGCCCTCGAGAAGACCGAGGCCATACTTTTTCATGGGCCTCGGCGGGGGCCACCACCTGGGGCCCACATTATGGTGGAGGGCGCCCGGATCAAGGTGGGTGCCCACATGAGGTACCTGGGCCTCACCCTGGACGGGCGCAGGCGGTTTGAGCCCCACTTTGTGGGGCTCGGGCCGCGAATTGCTAGGGCGGCGGCGGCACTCGGCCGGCTGCTCCCCAATATTGGGGGGCCAGGTGCCGGGTGCCGTCGACTCTTCATGGGAGTCGTGTGGGCGATGGCCGCCTACGGGGCACCGGTCTGGGCGGATGCCCTCGGTGCCAACAACGTGCGCGCGCTGCGTAGTACGCAGCGTACGGTGGCACTGAGGGCAATCCGGGCATACCGGACGGTATCATCGGCGGCGGCCTTTGCGCTTGCCGGCTCCCTTCCCTGGGAGCTGGAAGCTGGGGTGCTCGCCGCCGTGTACGAATTCACGGCGGCGAGGAGGCGTAGTAGGGAGCCTCCGGCTCCCAAGGAGATAGAAGCTAAAAGGCGGGAGATGCGAGAAGAGGCTGTAGGGAGGTGGATGCAGGACCTGGCGGACGCGCGCTTCGGGAGGCACACCGTCGACGCCGTCCGCCCGGTCCTGCGGGAGTGGATTGGGAGGAGATGGGGCTCCCTGTCGTTCAGGCTGGTGCAGGTGCTGACCGGACATGGTTGTTTCGGGTGGTACCTGCACCGGATCGCTCGCAGGGAGCTGACCGCCGCCTGCCATGAGTGCGGCGCTGAGGAAGATACCGCACAGCACACTCTCTCTGAGTGTGCTGCGTGGGAGGTGGAGCGCCGCACTCTGGTGGCGGTGGTAGGAGAGGATTTATCGCTGCCGAGCGTGGTCTCGTCCATGCTCGGTAGCGAACAGGCGTGGCGAGCAGTGGCCTCCTTTTGCGAGGAAGTCATCTCGCAAAAGGAGGCAGCGGAGAGGGCCCGCGAGGCGGACCCCCTCAGTAACCGTCTTCACCATAGGAGGACTGGCAGGAGGAGGCGGCGCTTTGCCCAACTCCTCCTGCCACCGTAGCCGGATCTGAGGGGATGCAGTCGGGGGGCTCATCCCCTCATTGCACAGATCCGGCGGACGAGGGGGGGCAGCTAGCGTGTGCCCAGCTGCCTCTCTATAGGTAGGAGCCCGGCGGCAACCTTCCGCCGGGTGGACCGTTGGGGCGGCTATTCAAGGGGAATAGCATAGAACGATCCCTTGCCGCCCCAACATCACGGTCTGTCGGTACACCGTGGGGTTTTAGTCCGTGCGAGTCGGACATATCACACTCTCTCCCCCGGGAGGGTGGGTATCCATAAGGGATTTCCCCACGTAAAAAAAAAAAAAAAAAAAGGGCTTGGAGTCGTTTTCGTGGGTATTTTAAAAATAATCCTGTTGTAGCGGCACAGCATAGCGCATGCATAGTAATTATAATAGACAAATTGCGAGTAACATACCGTAGGATACGATCGCTTAGAAATCTATATATTGATACGTGAAGCAAAAAAATTGTACCCCTTTTCAACCTATTTGCCGTAAACGGGTGAACTCGAAATTTGGCGTAGTTAAAGTTTATATGACGGAGAAGTGCAGTTTATTTTATATAAAATGCATTAGAAGTACATTAAATTTATTAAAATATGCACTACTCACACTACTGCTTGAATTTTACACAACATATACGCACATGTAAGTAAAAAAGACATTTTGACAGCCGTCAATAATTACGAAGTTTAAAGGAGGTTGTGAAGGAGGTTGCTATGCTCGACTGTATGTATTTTTTAACCCTTACGTTCCGATTACCATTCTTCATCCTACATTCAACAATGATATTATAAAATATAACTATTATTGTAATGTTTATTATTTTTTATGGTAAACTCACTTCAAGTGATGATTTAATAAAAAACAAAATGAGCCAAATAATACAAAATAAGAATTTTATTCATAAAAGTAATCCATGACTTAGACCTCCGCGGTTACAATGTTGCAATTCAACCTCATGTAGCAAGAAAAAAGAATTTATTTTCAAAAGCTTTGGTAGTATTAAAAACATCTTTGTATTGGATTCACCATTTGATTGTATTGTGGATCCATTACTTTTTTTCCAAACGATGATACTGGGCATATCACTATTTCTCATTATGACCAGACTCCAATTAATTTAATATCACCCAGAAATACCACCCACCCATGGTGTCGTGTAAAATTAATTGAAAATTGTGTCATGGGTTGCGATAAATTTCTTTATTTTAGTAAAGTTATGTTTGCTTAAAATTTGAGAGCTTTATTTACCACATGATTTTTGTTTCAAATTTATAATTAACTTCAATTTTCATTTAAACATAGATTTTTTTTAATGTTTATATAATTAAAGATCATGGCAAATGGCAAATAACTGAATAGCCATGATGAAAACCTTTGATTATAGAAGTATACCCTTTGACAACAGAACCCTAATAAAGTTCATACTTTAAAAAATCAATTAACTATAGTCGAATGTAGACCACTGGGCGCCCACTAGTACGTTATTATTACGTGTAATTAATTGAGTGAAATAAAAGCCATTCAAGGAGATACGGTTTCTTTACTGAGTCCTCCATCCTCAGTGATTAAAATTGGTAAACTTTTTAAAAGTTCGGGACAATCCATTTTGTAGTTCAAACTATGACTTGCAAACTATTGATTGGATTTACATACATTAAGTACGGTATCTAGATATTTTATCTACATATTATATCATAGTACCTGGGCGACCGAGCCTAGCTCGGTTCTTTAAGAAACATTTATAAATTAAAATAAATTGTTAGGTTTGTCTCAAAAAATTAGCATATTTTCACATAAAAATAAATATTTAAAAAAGATATCTCTCTTACAATTATAATAATAAAATTATTTTTTTAATTAAAATAAATTGCTACGTTTGCCTTACAAAATTAGCATTTTTTCAATAAAAAAACATTAAAAAAGATATCTCTTTTGATGTCACTCGGATTCGAACTGGGGTTATACGGATTTTCGAAACAACCGACTTTCATCTGAGCTATTTTTGTTTTAACAGCGGCGGCGAAATTTACCTTTACATTCTAGCTATATATTTTCATTGCCTGAAATCTCAGTTAAAAAAAGTTTTCTCTAAAAACGAAATAAGGTATAGAAACTGAGGGCTGTCACAATAATGCAACGACCGAATATTATTGAGTTTATTTTGAAACAAATTAGCAATGAATATACTATATTGTATTTACAGCTACAGAATATATTTCTATGCCCGCGACTTCGTCCGTGTGAAATTTTATGTATAAAAACAATGATTAATAAAGGCATCTGAATTTATTAAGTTCAATTACTCATATACTTTTCTCTCGTACTTAAGTCGCGCATTAAAATTACATTACCTTTTGATAAATCGAATCGATTTTAATTAAACAAAGACTAAATGTTACTTTAGGATATGCTTTATTATTTATTTAAGAATTATTTACTTAATTTATTTTATCATAATAGTAGTTATTTTAGCAGTGATGGATGTCCAAATAACAGACAGACATTCCTAGAAATTATTGAAATATATTTTACTTATTCCAAGACTTTTGCGACATTTTTTTTACAAGGTTCTAAAGGGTACAGACGCGTTAAATTTAATTTCTCATTATATGTATAGATATATAGTAAAGATAATAAAGTTAAAAGCAATTAAATAAAACGTTCTGATTTAATTAAAGACAACAGTTCCGTTACTCTGGATCCTCGCTATATTATTTGCCTGACCGGGAATGGGAACTGGTGCCCTCTTAATTAGTATTCCGCACGTCGCCTCCAACCTGCACCGCCACGCCGTAAACAATACGGCACTGAATTGTGAACCATTAATTTACGGAGGTATGAATATTATTTTATGTATATGTAGACATTAAAGGTGACGTCACATTCGGGACTTTTTATCATAAACCAGTACAATGCCGCAATAACTGCCCCCAAAAAGTAAAAAAAATTGTGCGTGGAGTCCCTCCGCGCAGAAGAAGTGTAACTTCGTAGTGTGGAAATGAAAATAGGAAGGGGTAGAAATAATTTTTTAGAGAAATCATATTGTATCTAGGGTTGAACGTTTAACGCAACACTGCTTTCATACCCCTTCCATGCTAGCATTAGACGTTTAATGCAACTTTGTTGGAAGTCGCATTAAAAAAAAACGAAAATTTACACGCGCTCAACTTTTACCTCAAATAACTTTTGAAGGAGTGCATTAATCGAAAAACTATAGGAGAACTTTTTTGTAAAACGTTCAATTTCCTACAAAAATATGTTTATATAATTGCTGTAAGACATTTTGTCGAAGAAGAGATAACTAAATTCCATGCATTTTGAATAGAAAATGACAGGTTCATTATGAATATTGAGGGGTTTTTTTGGTTTAGACGATAAATTAAAAGTTTAGTTGGCGTCTCATGAAAAATAGCAACTTGTTAGATAACGGACGCTCTAAAGTATATAGGTATACAAAAGAATTACTTACAAATCAAAATACAAACAAAATGACTGGGTTATTTGAATGAACAAGGCGTTACTTTGCGAAAATTCATCATCAAATATTCGAGTGGAATATAACTTGGAAGTGATTGAGTTTTAGTAAAAATGCTTTTTGTTGAAATTTTGTAGTGGTTAATAAACCCGCGGTGGACGTTCAAAGTAACATTCAGTATAATATTTACCAAAATACTTCCCTTATAAAACTGAAATTGTTTAGAAAAATTATCCGACACAAAATACATATAAGAGTTGTTAAGGTATGTATGCTTGGTACACATATATATTTCAATAACTTATATAAGTTAGCTCTGATAGGTCGCGAATTACATGTATCAGGGAACAGCCCAAGCCGAGGTGTGCCGTGCACCCTTAAGCTAGTTACCCGAATAAAATCGGCTGAGTGCTTTAAACGCTCGCTTTAGTAGTCAGGTGAAGCTGTTGCTTCACCTTGCTAGGTCAATAGCGTAGTCAGTTCGAAAAAAAAAACAAATTACTGGGACTATTTACACTATTGGTGAGCACTTAAGGAAGGATTATTGGAAATTCGATTCCTAAGACGGTAAAATAATGAGTTCCATTTTATATAAAAATCTAGTATTTTCCCTTAGTCTGCCATTCTGTTATACATAAACTTATTGAATAAAGAATCGAAAATAAAATTCGAAGCCATGGCTAAACTGCTAGTCCGTTATAAATATAGCTTAATGCTTATAATGTGACTGTTAGCTAACAAACTGAGTCCATTCTCCTTCGCTTCCCGGAAGCTTTATACTTATTCCTTTTTTTCGGGTTTATAGCAGACCTACCTCAGTACCTCCATTACGTTTTTTACTGTCAATTTTCCGTCTTAAACCCGAGGTGTATAGAATTCCGGGAAGGACTGATTAACTTTATATTTTACTTGTTCAAATTTTTATATTCCGTTAATATTATTTATTTGAAAAATGAATGGAAATTTTTTAGGTCGGTTTATTTCTATTGAAATATAATTTTAGAACCTTTCATAAATTTACAGAATAGCTTATATTTTGACTACTGAGGAATCTTGATAAGACAAAACTCGATTAGACAAAAGAATTCTTTATTGTCTACTCTAAAATCATCAATACCTTACATTACACGAAAACTGGGCTCTTAACGAACCAAAATAATAAGTGTCGGGCACGTGTGAGTCGGGTTGCGGATGTATTAAATAGGTTTTAGATTCAACCTAAATAATTATTATTTGCAATAATATAACCAGTGTAAAATTCATTGTGACGTAACCCATTGGACATATCTTTTAACCATAGTGTGCCATTCGATTTGTTTAGGATTTGTATGGGAACGTAAATTAATGAACACGAAATCCCACAGGTGCCCTTCTGTTAATCTTGACATAGCCCCTATGGTTATTTTTTTTAACAATACCCCCCTCCCGTTTTATAAATCATAATTGCCAACGTGGCGAATAGTTATCCGAACCGAATGTCGTTTTCAGGTGTTCGGGTTTTTTTTTGTTTTTATACTGCGTAGTCCAGACCACACTTTTTGGAGCATAGTTGAGCCTGCCGAGTTGGATCGCCGGCCGGTTGCATCGAGTATTGCGGTGCTCTGCTGACCTGCGAGTCCGGGCGGTCGCTAACTCTTCATCCGTTGGTGCATTCGTGGTTCTCCACGGAGTCCTATGTTCGTGGATGAAACCACCTGCAGCTGAGCTACCCCTCTATCTATTCTTAGTTTGAGTTCTGTGGACCCCTTTTCTATCTTTTCTTTTTACCAAACTATCGCCTTGATTCTCCCACTCCCTGAAGATTGTCAGATTTAATTATTTGAGTTGTTATCTTAGTTAAAAGATAGCTTAAGATTTGTTAAATTAAATAAACTATTTCACTGCAGTCCGGTAGTTTGACTTGCCCCAGATTTACAGTGCCATAATAGAATACTATTTACGGTCAACATGTGTAAAAAATTAACTATTTTTTAGATACTTTTTAGCCTTAAAGCGTTTTAGTTCATGGGAATAAAGAAGCAAGGTACTGGTAAATACTAGTTAGTGTGAAAAAATTCTACTATGTTTAGCACATGATTAAAAAAAATGAACAAACTCTTAAAAGAAGCAATAATAAAATTAAAAATAGTAATTCTAATTTAGATTCACTACACGTAGCTAACTTATTTTATAGGGAGACAGACAAAGGGTTGTTATTGTCCACTTAATTCCCAATATCGTATCCAAAGTGACACAAAGGACAACAACGATTAGATCATTGAGTTAGGTGACCGACTATTGATTCGAGTCACGTAGGTAATATTGTTTACTGGGTAATGTCTGTAACTTCTGATGACATTATGTCTCGGATACATCGAATTAACCTTTCTATATTGTATTTTCCTCTCTTATGTAAAGGAAATTTATATAAAAATAATTTCTGATATACCAAAGATCACTGTCACATTTTACAAGAGTTACAGAACTAAGATATATAAAATACTAGCTGTGCCCGTGACTTCGTCCGCGTGGAACCTGATGTACAAAACAATGACTAATAGAGCCATTTGAATGTATACGGTGTTATTACAAAACAGTTAAATACGTATTAAATACTTGCTTTAAAAAGGTTTCGTACTAAATGCACCGCGCTCGCCCGAGGCAAGTTCACGTTATCCTTATTTCGCAAGTCTAACCTAACCTAACCAAAGCGAAACAAAAGAGCAACATAGCGAATATTCAGCAACCGCGATGCATTTAAAACGTAATCTTTTTATAGCAAGTATTCAATACGTATTTAACTTTTTTGTAATAACATCGATTGAGTCTAATTACGGAGTTTTTGGCGGGATTTTAATCTGTCATATAGTGTATTTTATATTTTATTCATAATCTTATGTAACTTGACTCTATATTTTGCAAATTTGGTGGTGTTTTACGTAGTATAGTTAGTTTATTGTGCATAAGTGAAATGAATGGATAATAATATCACGGAGCATGAAATTTTGAGATGCCACAAAAACTCCCTGGAAGGTTCTAACAAGTGATCCACCATTTTGTTAGAATATTGATTCACACGACGCTTAATATTGAAATGATCGTACGTCGCTTGTAATATTATTCACTACGTGACAATGGCAGTAATAATCTGACAGATTGATGGTCAAAAATAAAGATAAAAAAAATACTAATTACTATCTACCTTTCTCTTGTACTTAAGTGGCGTCATCACTAAAATTACAATAACTTTTAATAGATCGACCTGATTTTATTGAAACAAAGCCTAGATGTTACTCGAATATATATTGTCTAATTTCTAATATTTAACTTACAGAAGGTTCCACGCGGACGAAGTCTCTGGCAAAGTTAGTAACAAGTAAGAGACACTTGAATGTGACAATTTTCATAATAGTTAAAAAGTATTCGAATTTATTAATATTAGATAGATACTTATATCAATACCAGTCTCCATGCGTATAGCATTTTATTCTTGACACAGCGTTAAATATAACTTTGCTATTTCATACAAAATTATTATATCAGGACAAAGCTATACTTCGAAGCCGCGGTTCGTTTTACGAGCGTACACTGTACCATCTAGCGAGATTGGATGGCATCTATTATGTTTTGATGTTATAACAATTTTATTCTTGCATCACGCGAGAAGTAACTGTAAAGGAATGCACATGAAAAATATTACATTCAGCGTAAATAAAGAAACTATAAAAATACGTTATGTTTCTGGATTCTTCTACTCAATACTTCCAATCTTACTACACTATTGTAAGCTTTATATTTATTTCATACTAAAACTTCGTAAAATTTTTCTTGAATTATAATTTAAAATACGAAATTCCATAACATTCTGGATTTTATTATATCGCATGCACTTTAATACGGAACTAGCTTCTGTAGTAATTACTTTGGGCTAACACTACCTTTAACACGATTACACGGTCTACGATTTTGAAATCATCTTCATTTCATACTAGCCTCTGCTCGCGACTTTGTTCGCGTGGAATACGAATGGGCTAGCGCTAACACGCAGCGGAAGCTCTCGAAAGGAAAAAAACCCCGATTTTTAAACATTCCTTATTGGTACTCCACTCATATTGGTTTTAGCGTGATATATGGCCTATAACCATTCTTGATAAATGAGCTATATAACGTTAAAAGAATTTTTCAAATCGGACCAGTAGTTCCCGAGATTACCTCCTACAACGTCACAAACTCATAAACTTTACCTCTTTATAATATTAGTATAGAGATTAGATATAGATAAAATTCATATAATAGAAGTCGCGTAGGTAGCAGTATTACAAGAGTTTTGTTTTATATATTGCGTAAATGCCAATTACAAAATATAGAGTCAAACAACACAAGATTTTGAATAAAATATAAAAGTCTCTATATGGCAGACTAAGGTCCCGAGAAAAACTCAAACGAAGTTATTACAAAAAAGTTTAAATGCGTATTTAAATATTTGCTTTAAAAAGGTTTCTTACTAAATGCGCTCGCCCGAGGCAAGTTCGCGTTATCCTTTTTTCGCAAGTCAAACCTAACCTAAACAAAGCGAGACAAAAAAGAAAGATTGCTAACATTCAGCGAGGGCGGCGCATTTAAAACGTAACCTTTTTAAAGCAAGTATTCAATACGTATTTAACTTTTTTGTAATAACACCAACATTGTCTGAATTGTGTGAACGAAAGTTGCTTTGCTCGCAACCTATGTATAGATAGATCTACAGAGAAAATATTGTTGGATTATTAGAACGTGCTGAGGGATTAGTTTTGTTCAAGAAATTCAAGTGCAAAGACGTTAGGCTATTTCTATTGCATCGACGCAACCTACTTACTATACTTATACTTAAACTTTAAGTTGGGGCTTCTGTTGATTTCTGAAATAGCCTTGTCTTTATTTTATTTCTTAATCTGTAATGGAAAACTTCAATAGCCTCTCTTTCTATCTTTTGTACATATGTTAATCGCCGAGATATGTGCCTCTGCAACTAATCACATACCATACTAGTTAAACTTCATATATCATAAATTATAGTCTTTTTTTTATATATCAAAGGAGGCAAACAACCTGGTGGATCACGTGATGTTAAGTGATCACCACTGTCCATAGACACTAGCGACATCAGGGACGTCGCAAGTGCGTTGCCAGCCTGTATATGGGAGAAGGGGGAGGGGAAGGAAAGGGAAAGAGGAAGGGACGTGGGCCTCCGGCTCTCTCACTGACCGAACGAAACACAACAATGCAAGCACTGTTATTTCACGTCGGTTATCTGTGAGAGGGTGGTACTACCCCGGAGGAGCCGACCCATTCATGCTGATACCAAAAATAACTTCAGCGGGGCTCTACCACCTACAAAAGTCACGATATCAACAAATTTGGTACTTCGTAATCAGAAAATTAATACATCTGAGTAAGGTTTTAAGTTTCTAAATCCACTAAAACAAGTTTTATAAAATACTTTAACAGTATATTTACATAAGTATATTAAATAAAAACAAAAATACATAACAATGAGTATAACGTTTGCTACTTAGTTTTTTATACCTATTATTATCATTACGTTAATATTAGAAACCAAAGATTCTAAATACTAGATTTTTTCTATTATTTAAAGTTTATCTTTGAAATCTCCGTTTTATATAGATAAAATAAATCAAGTTTTTCAACTCAAAAAATTACAAAAAAATTTATTTACATGCATTACGTGAATGGTATTCATATATAGAAATTATCCTTCTCTGTACATCCGCTAAAAGTAACAGTACTTTCCTAGGACCTACATCGAATCAAGTATTTTAGATTTTGATTATTCATTTCGATAGTTGTAAAGCTTAAACATTCCCTGTAAAAGATGGCTTACTTTTTTTAAACAGGGTTTCCAAAATATGTGTTTCCGCAATCACATATCAAGTTTAGACACACTATAACCCAAGATAGCAAGAAAGACCAAAGCTCACACTATAAGTTTCCAACCTAGGTCAATCGATACAGTTTCCTATCCTTATATCACTAGCTAACAACAATTTGAACCTATTTAAATCACCTATCATTCCAATAACATCATAACTGCGTGAAGAACATAAAACCAAAATGGGCAGATAAGACATATGTAATAGAATACATTTAACGCTGCTGTACATGAAGTGGAATATCTACCTTAGTTAATCTGTGACTCGTGTCCAATTACCGGAAAATTGATTGAACGGGGCCAAACTTCATACAAGCGCAAAATATCCTATGCATTCCAAAGTGATTCAATAAGTGACCGCTCCCATCTCTTCCATGTAATTCTATAGTCACAGGCTCCTTACTTTTACACCGAATGTAGCTTAAATAAATACTCTAGAAGAATTCAGACACGATAGGTAAATAATTTATTAAGAGAGCATTTTTCTAAGCTGTGACGTTTGGGTACGAAGGGTGACTCAAAATTCATTTGTCGCTGGCCTCAGGCATCGGAAGACTAGTTAATTGCAGTAGAGTAGGCATCATATATCCGACCAATGGGAGGTCCCCGTTATATTGGATCAGACAAGTAGGCTGTCTGGTGTCTGGGTTATTTTCAGCGGCTGAATGTGATTTAATTATATATCGTCGAAGTTGCAAAAAAGCAATCGAGTTTCGAAAAATATTTAATACTTGCCTATAAAATGCCTATAAATTAAAGATGATTGTACAGAAAGAAAATTTTCAGGAACTAAAACATAGAGTTAATTCTAGTGTTCCAACACAGCGTCTATCGACGTGTGTTCTACTCACAAAGAGACCTTAATTTTTTATATTACTTCTGTTACATTTTTATTACACTTTGTCCTTATGGAAAATCTTAATATGTAGCCTATATAATAATTTGAAAAAACCTCTATCTCCCTTTGACGTTCTCTTCAAAGTAGTTCAACTGTTTCGACATAGACTTCGAGTTTAATTATATGCATAAATTACCATTCGATTTTTTTTTCGAACTGACTACTGTATTAACCTAACAAGGTTTTAACAGCTTCACCGGATTACGAATTCGAAGGCACATGATTTTTTATACTTTACTAACTTTTACTACCGGTTTCGGTTAACGTTATTTTAACCTATCGTCCGGGATCACCTTATTTGCGGGACATAATTGTTTGTTTGTGAGATGCTTTTCTTTCAATTTTATCATCACTATCCTGTTCTCAAGAAGATCTTAAAATATGTTGTTTCTACAATACGTTTAAAAGCCTCACTGACTGCTGGTAAAAGTCTTGTAACAATTGATTTAGCCGTTTCAGGGATGAGCCTGGAAAAGTAAAGTTATTTAATATCATTTGTTCCAAGTAATATTTTAGAAAGTGAGAGACAGGACAAAACATTACAAATTAAGTACATTTTGTGAGCTATCCCACGTATAATTACGCGTTGCGGTCGATCTGTACGTACGTATTACAAACATAGTGTTGACGGTTAACCGCTTCAATTAGCACTCTGTGAGTTTAAATTCATGATCAATGTTATTATCGCTTAAATGTAACATTTCGGGTGCGAATTCAACGTTATATGGTTTTAATGGCTGATGACCGTATGGTCTATTGAGAAGTTTTAATCGATTTTTTCTTCAATGTTGTAAATAATACAATCTATAATTAATTTGCTTTATTCAGATATTTTGATATTATAGTTAAGTATTGATGTAATTGTTAATGCATTAAAACGTTTGCAAACCTATAGATGTATCTATTGAACTGTGGTAATAAATAATAACCGTAAATCAATGAACTGAACAGTTAAATGAGATAGCGGTTTAAATAACTAAACAAATATGATCTGAAATACGTATGACGCGAGAAATATTGGTAAATTGTAGTATATCTGAAATCCATAAATTCCAACATCGTATGACCGTCCATTATGAAAGTTTGCACACTTACATGATGTTATTTCTTTGCAAAAGATTTTTATACTATTCTACTAAAAGATATTACTAGGTGGATCAACTTCAACATCGTTCAATCGGTGATCATTAATATTGCTTCTAATATGTAAACAATAGAATACCAAGAGTAGTTAGGAACGTTTTTTTTGTATAATTCATGAATTTGTTATAACAATTAGTAATTACAACAACAAGTAATAATAAAAAACAAAGTGTTTCTTTACAAACACATAACATAAGTGAAAACTTCAGATTTAAGTAAACAAAATGTGTCTAAAATGTCTTCACTTCAAAAACAATTTCACGTCTGTATGCAATTTTAAAATTTTATTTTACTATAGTAGCATGGCAAAGTGACTGCACTATGCCTGATGGTAAGCACAGTGCAATCCATAAACAACGGCAACTGCCGAGAGATACGTCATCCTTCGACAGTCGCCGCTGTCATGCCGGCTTGCGTAAATGCCTCTTTAAGTTACGCTTGAAGGACCGTATATTATAGGAAGAAGGGAACACACTAGCCGGGAGATCGTTCCACAACTTCACGGTACGGCAAAGATAGGATGTTACGAACATTTTAGTTCGTGCCCAGATAGGGTTTACCGTAAAACTGTGGCTCCGTAGACCAGCGCGCGTGGTTCGGTTGTGAAAAGGAGAGGAAGGGGTTAAATTGAACAACTCTGCATCTCTCTTACAGTGTGATACAAAGCATATATATACCTCGAATGAACCAGAATAATATTATATAATACTTATTAGGTAAGTAACCAGAATATAAAACTTATTTACCGGTACTTGTTCGAAATAATATTATTTATGCGTTCCAAAATTTTAACATTATAACCAAAAGTTGGGCGGAATGTATCGCGAACTGTCAAATTACGGTACACACTTTAAAACATCTTGAGCGCGTTACATTCAGAGAAAACTGAACCTTACTTAATTCCTATAAGGTTGAGAAGAGAATGCCTAGGCTGTCGGGAAAGTTGTAGGCAGAGGAAATCAGTTGCGGAGGAAAGCTCGAGCAATGGCATCAAGTTTCAAAGCAACAGATGTTAAGGGACCGCTTAATGAAATAAGGAGTAACAAACATTGTTCAGGCGAGAGATTCAAATTAAAAACGAAACTTTGTAACTTAAAATTTAATATTAATTCTGTTAGATATTTCCACAAGATGAATATTATATCAAAATAATTACAGATTACCACCAAAACGTGTTACAAATGTGTTTTATATTAGTCGCGTAGTTTCCTGAGAAAAAAAATGATTCTCAGGTTTTTTTAGCATAATAGAAGGCAAACGAACAGGTGGGTCAGCTGATCTTAAGTGATCACCGCCAGCTATAGACACCAGCAACACCAAGGGAGTCGCAAGTACGTTGCCAGCCTATGTTTGGGGAAGAGATTCTGAGAGGAGCTCTAACAGACTGAACGAAACGCAACAATGTACTGTTACTTGACGTTGGGTTTTCTATGAGACGATGGTACTACCCCGGACGAGCTGACCCATGCAAACCGAAACCAATAATAGATTCAGCGTGGCTCTATCACCTACAAATAACAAACAATTACCATAACTTAATAGTTAGTAGTCCAAAGTTATGATACTTATGGCCATAGGCAAATAGAAAATTACTATGTTAAAGCAGCAGTCAAGAACATATTGGGAGTTTTTGCGAGATCTTGGAATTTCATAATCTCGGTAATTTTGCTTTATATTTTGTACTAGCTTCTGCCCGCGTCTTCGTTCGCGTGGTATAGTTATTTTAGACTCACTAACACGCAGCGGAAGCTCTTAGAATAGAAAAAAAAAGATTTTGAAACATTCTACATTGGTGCTCCGCTCCTGTTGTTCCTAACGTAATGATATATAACCTATGGCCTTCTTCGATAGATGAGCTATCTAACACTGATTTTTTTTAATCGGACTAGTAGCCCCTGAGATTAGTGCGTTAAGGATAAATACTAAGAAATTCATTTCTAATACTCAATTATTTAACTAATAAATTTCATGTTGTAATTACCGGTAACGAATTTGTAAGCATTTGATTTTATGTAATACACAGAACGCAGAAAACATTTTCATACAAGTTTTACATTCTACAAGATATTCAATAATCTAATGTTATGGTTTTGTATTTATGTGAATGCACGTTGAAAAATTTCTACTTTGTATCGATAATGGTGTATCTCATATTGAAATTTAAATAATCGCTATAATATATGGAGCCTAGGAACGACAGTCATAAAGGTATGACGTCAAATAACGTTAAAATCAAAACATCTAACATTGATTTAGCGCTGCAAAAATCACCTGAGATTGCTAAATAATTTGTTCTCGTTAAAACCAAATGTTTTGTTCAATTAAGGGTTCAGGAAATTCGTCAGTATGGTAACAATGTTCAAAACAAACTCTGTGAAACAATGACCAACACAAAAACCAACTATTCAAAACGTTCAAATGCAAAAGTAAAGGAAACAATGCAAAAATCAGCTATTGAAAAACCAATATCAGAACATGAAAAGCCTATACAATGTACAGTTACAGGTAACCGCTTGTAAATTCTGGTCGTATGCCGCTAAAGCAAACCGCATTCCAAACCGTATAATAGGAAAATAAACTTTATCTTTGCGTGATAAGATCTATATAATCTTCATATTTAGGTTTGTAGTTATCTAAGCAAACATTCGGTGGTACCGAATTGTGGCGGCTTCCGACGGACGTTGTCCGTATGTTTGTTTACAGCAAACATAACACACGATTGTCGTTGATTTGTTTGGTCTTGGAAACGATGTGGGACCTTATAATAATACCAATATAGCAAGACTATATTTGATTCTTAACCTTTTAAACTTTCTTTTCTACCTTCATTTGACACCGCACTAGCTTTTGCCACTGCCACAAAATATTATTTCTAAGTTCTTGCGTAGGTATGTATTGCGATCAATATCAAAATCTCGTTAAACCCATAATTACTATAAAATTTCAAGAAGAGTTCGGTTTAAAAATCTAATTACTTCATTTATTTTGGTTTTAATTAATGATTTAACAAGATGGTGGCCGTCTTGTTAGAAATTTCCAGGGAATTTTTATGGCAAGTCAGAATTCATGTTCCGCGGTATTATTTCTGGTCTTTTTCACACAATAACCTAACTTTATTAAGTAAAACAATATAAAAAAATATAAAGTCAAATAACACAAGATGATTAATAAAATATAAAATTCACTACATGACATTCCAAGATCCCGCCAAAAACTCAACCAACATCTAATTTACAAATGCTAATGGCAAAAGTTTCTACGACGCCAATTGCAAAAAAAAATCATAATTTCGAAAAATATTATTTTATTTTAATAAAATATAATCTACGTCAGTATATAAACTAGTTCAAAAAGGACTAGAGTTCCAATTTGAGGTTATATTTTCATGTGGTTCAGAGGAAACCAGCTATTACCATAAATATTTACAATAACTTAACTGAAATTCTATAAACGACTTTCTCTTTGATCTAAGAAATCTTTTGTGTGTCGCATACAGTAATCATACGGGCTCAAATTAATCAACCCTCTGTGGGCCAATTAAAGCTTCAATAATGGCGTTTCATTGTTTCCTTGAGCTAACAGATGCCGGTAATTAGCGAGTCGACATCGCGCCTTCATCTCTATCGGGCTTCAGGGAGTTTGGTACCCGATGTTTGCATACAATGTTTCGACATACAATGATTTCAAAAATTATAATTTACATTTATTTTCAATCAAACGTGACAACCATACATCAAATTTAAATTTCGCAATGATAGTTAGACGAATGCTATCGTGGATTTTTTTCTCGAACTGACTACGCTATTGACCTAGTAAAGCCTTAACAGCTAGGTCCGGTGAAGCTGTTAATACCTTGCTAGTTCAATAGCATAGTCAGTTCGAAAAAACAATTACCGGACTACATCGACTTTTCTGCATGTATTTTTTAAATATGGTTTGGCTAGTTGTAAACGTCCGAAAAGTATTTTTATGCATTTGCAATACATCGACTTTTCTCCTCCATATTATAGATATTATATGTCACAAAAATAATAAATATATAATCATTCATAATAGCTATTGGACATATAAACCGTTGAAAAGAAGGTATCTAAACAATGATAAAGAGGCCTTAGGTCTAGAAGTTGCCCAAAGGAAACAGGAACACGAAATGCGACTTGATTTTATATTATATATTCGTTAATAAAAATATCTTTATGTATACAAAGAAATAGAATTAAAATGTCTGTTTCTAATATTAATTATTTTTACTAAATGGATACGAAAGTAGATACGGAACTAATAACAAAAAAAAACACTTTTTAAAATTGTTATCTGCCTGGTGGTTACTGCTCATGTCCGAAACGGTCGGTACAATTTTTACCGAACTTTCATTGGAAGATTACTGACCTTATTAGGAATAGATTTGGTTATTTGTACTTTAGAAAAAGTATAGTTCCGCGGAAATATAATCCTTTATAAAGATAAAAGCACAGACGATGTCGGGAGCGGCTTCTAGTCTGTAATATCACTTTTAAATAACATAGGTCAAATAATTTGAGTCTATAGAACGAATATATAAAATTGAATACACCAAAATTTCAAAACGACATGAATACATATTTTATTGTTTTTTAGTCCTGTGTGTTTTCTCTTCATTTTCTTTCACTGTTTTGTAGTCATGCCCAAATTTTCAAGTCCTTAGCTCCTTAAGAGACTACTTAAAACACCAATTATATAATTACACCTGAGTAAGCAAATTAGAAAACGATTTATAAGTACGCGGTAAAATAAAAGTTATATGACAGACTACTATTTCTTATAAAAGTCCCATCAAATACTCAAAATAGTATCACTTCAAACGAAATCAAAATATTTACAGCACCTCCGATAAACAACTTTATGTATTTAACTTTATGATTGAATTTCAACTTCTATAGAGATAAAACCAATAAACTTGTCGTTGTAACAATAAATATTAAAATACCGAATCATAATACGGTAACAATAAACTCTCGCATTTTTATTGTTGTCGCTGAAGTATCATCGCTGTATAAAATCATAGTATATTTTCGACTATAAAACTAAAAACGTATCTGTGACACGAGACAATTAAATTGCGGGGCGTATTTCACCCAAAGTATGGGAATCAGGGAAGTTTACTGACATACTCATAAAGAACTTTAAGTTGCATTAGAACCGTCATTCTATATTAAGACTGAACATAGTGTTTTATATTTTCTACATTATTATCTAACAGGTTAATAATATTAGTAATATGATAATCTCAATGTTCTAAATAGGTGGAAGACTCATGTTAAAACTTTCCAGGATGTTTTTTGTTTTGTTTGATTATTATTTTCCACCCAATTCACTTATGGTCATACCCGAACTATATGACGTAACTGCCACCAATATTACAATTAAGATTATAAATAGAATATAATAGTTACTACATGTCACAGACATAACTTGAAACAGGAGTTTTTGGCGGGATTTTAGTCTGTCATGTAGTGGATTTTATATTTTATTCATAATCTTGTAATATTCCACTCAATATGTTGTATATTTGGTGGTGTTTTACGTAATATAGTTGGTTTATTGTGCATAAGTGAAGTGAAAGGAACATAATACCACGGAGCATGAAATTCTGAGATCCCAAAAAACTCCCTGGAAGGTTCTAACAAGGGATCCACCATCTTGTTAGAATATTGACTCATACGACGCAATATTGAAGTGATCGCACGAAACTTGTAATATTATTGACTACGCGACAATGGCAGTAATAATCTAAAAAATTGATTGCCAAAAATAAAGTAAAAAAAAAAATGAAATAGTCTATGGTTGGCACGCGACAAAAAACAAAATCTTAAATAAAAAATAAACATTCCACTATCTAGCATACACTTAAATGAATTAAATCATAGCGAGTAGCGTCCCGAATAATTCGCTATTATGTCATCCACGCCTCCTGCACTTCAGTTAAGCTTTACGAATTTACGACAGAACTCTCCGTTGTAAATTTCTCGTCTAGTGAATAAATAGTAGTCGTTGCAAACGGTAGTAAAATGTTAACGCGTACATAATCAAAGGGTTCTGGTACAAGCGCTGCTTGGTACGGTGGTTATCCATTCAGAATTGGGTTAATATTTCTTAAAAATTCCACCTTATTATAAGATTTTTATGATGTTGTTAAATTTTAAGACTGCGAAAGGATCTTCAAAGTTCTTATAGACTGGTTTATATAACTTATTAACGTCAAGTATTCTAATATGTAGATATTCTTCACAAGTACTGATTTAATATTTATATACTATCAGAAATCAAAAATACTTATCCAGTCATATATCTTTTCATGATACATATTTTAAAGCTGCAAGCTAGTGTATTTTCGACTTTTCTTTGTTTTCAAATTTAGTTAGATACACGATTTTTCCTTAAGGCGGCAAAATAGTATGCATATAGCAACTAATAACCGCTCCAGACTTCGTTCGCATAAAATTTCTGTATATAACTAAACAACACCAAAATATAATCTAGGGCCACTCAGTAATCTATACTAATATTATAAAGCTGAAGAGTTTATTTGTTTGTTCGGTTGAACGCGCTAATCTTAAGAACTACCGGTCCGATTTGAAAGTTTCTTTTAGGTTTAGATAGCTCCTTTATCGAGGATGGCTATAGGCTACATATCATCAGGTTAAAATCAACAGGAGTGGAGCACTAATCAAGAATGTCTCAAAATCGGGCTATTTTTAGAGCATCCGTTGCGTGTCAGTGTCAGTATTATATGCATTGCCATTGTAACATCTATCGGAAATATTATTAGGGTTTATTTTGTGTTCCTGTTCAAAAGTTTATTCTACGTTATTTTTAATTCCAATTTTTGATTATGAGTATTACGTTGCTATCGCAAAAATTTTTAAAGTCTATTTTGTGCTGCTATTCTAAAAGGTTAGTAGTAATAATATTCGTCCATCAATACAGGCGAAGGAATTAATCCATACTGCCAATTCTGAAGTTGTCAATATAGGTAGTTCTTATGTATTCTCTATCCAGTTTTCTTCTATATCTAAGTTAATGTAAAAGTATAAGAACCAAATCTTCGATATAAATATAATTTATATAGAATTAAAATTATAATTATAATTTACGAAATATTTTTCGAAAATTTTTATCTTCTTAATTTTCAAGACCCCAGAATACATGCTCCGTGGTATTATTTTTCATTCATTTCACTTATGCACATTTTTGGTTTGTGATATATTACGTATTATAAGAATAAAGTGTGTGTAAATAATATTAAAATAAATACTTTTTGATGAATACATATATCTGCGGTGCTACAAAAATCAACATTTTTTTAAATTCTGTCGATATGTTTGTTTGTTTATTTGTTCCGGGTAATCTCCGAAACAGCTGGACCTTTTTAAAGGTTTTTTTTTCTTAGAAATGACTACGCTATTAACAAGGTCTTAACAGTTTCAACGGACTACAAGTAATATTTGAACGGAAATTTTACGGGTAAATAACTAACTAATTAGATGTTTTATTTTAAGCTAGCGGGTTCAGCAGACGATACCCGCCCTGATAATAAGATAAACTATACCTAAACCTTGCCCAAGAATCATTTTATAGTTGGTGGAACAGACATATAGACAGACATGGAACACGACTTTGTTGACACTATGTTGTGATGAACTGTTATCCGTGCATTCGTACGTTTGAAATTGACCAAAAATATGTTGTTCACTGTAAACATGCGCGTGTGACGTACATTATACAGGATTCCAAGAATAAATATATTTGAAAGTCATATGTTTATATGTTATTTAAATTATAGCAAGGTATATTAATAACTTGATTATGTTAACAATATGGACATATTACCTATATCCTATATAATAAGAGATTTAACACATATTGTTCGATAATGTATAGCTTAACATTTTCTTTACTTTCTTATATAGTGTAAGTGAGCACTGAGTATGGTATATAGTAGTTTAAAGTTCCAGTTATGTGACTGATGATAAATCCCATCCCATTCGATACACTATTAGTATTCACATATATAATGTACGCGTTACCTGTTACAGTAGATAATGTGCGTGTGATACAAATATTTTTGAAAGAGTATTATTGTAATTTACTCTAGATGTGTGATCACAATTTTAAATTTATTTAAAATATATAAAAAAACGCGTGCGAAGCCGCGGGTAACAGTTAGTGAGTTATATAATAATTATAATAAATAGAGTAAGTGTCAGCATAACATGTTGAAAAATGCCAGAATATACCAGAGCAACAGAAATAGAATTTATTTATTTTAGGGTCGTCCACATGACAATATATTAGTAAATATATAAAAAGTATGACTATTATGGATTAATAAATGTAGTCATATTTATAGACAACCACGGCATGCTCCAACAATGAAGGCAATGTATGGAAATTTCTTCTTATTCGATATTTTAATACCCTGGACGATCCAAAACCGTAAAGACTTAAGCTTCATACAAACGAACGTAGTCCTCATGAGGCACAGATTAACAGACTGTTGACAACTTAAAAAAAACCTGATTTATTAGAAAACTTTGAAAAGTAACACATCATGTATGTATTTTAAAATCGTAATCTTCACGTAAAAAGGTTTTTTATAGTTTTTTTAATTATACGAACTTTTCTATTAAATATTCAAATTTACAATTTATGATGTCGTGAAATAAAAAAAAATAAAACCAATCCGTAATTTTGAGATCTGGGTCTTAAAAAATCAGTCCAGGGATTTACAGACAAACGTTTCGTTTGAAGATTAAACGAATGTGGCCGAAATACATAAAATTCCTTAGTATTTACTTGAAAATCGAATAATATGAAAGCCTTATGTAATTACGTTACTAGAAAAAGTTAGGGTTTAGCAAAGTAGCGCCCCGACGTGCTGTTCCGCATACATTCTGGTTTTACGATTGCGATCGGTCTAATAGGAATTCGGTGGCTGAGACATATCTGGTTTTATTACCGACCGTAGTCAGCTGTTTCTGCGAAAACTCTACTAGAAATACTGGATATCTCGACGTCAAATTTTAATAAAAGAAGTTTGTCGAAAAATAATCCAACTTATTTCAACATCTCTACAACGATATTTTCATGACTAGTATTGAAAACGCTTTATGACCGTCAATAAAAATACGAATAGGTATCTAGAAAGTTCGAAAGCCTGTCGACGTGTCTCGGATCGCGGTATGCAAATTTCTTTGTGTTCGAGAGTGATCTCGAATACAAACAATACGCCACTTAATGAGTAAAAAAGAAGACGCAATAAGCCGTAGGTACAATAAAACAATAAATTGAAAGAAGACAACAAATACCATAATACACAGACATCCAGGTCTGAACCCCGGAGTGGAGCTCTCAAGCACGCTGCTAGTGCTATACAGCGATCCTGCAATGAACAGCTAACAATATTTCACTGCACCCTGTATACATGCACATAAACACATAGAAGGTACACACACATATAGTGAAATGGTTTTTTCTACTTATTCCATTATTATTTCGATTTTAGTTACATATTTTTAGTTTTAACCAAATTCCCAGATTCGAAATACATACGTCTTAATTAAGCACACATGCAAATAAGTGTCTCACTAACGCATAGACGTGTCATTAGTTAGTAGCTTGTTTCAAGTTAGCTCAAAGCAAAAGTCGAAGTCAAGGTTTGGCCACTTTACTGCCCTTGAACTTCTTATCATACGGTTGAGTGCTTTAAACCTTGAGTCAGTTCGGAAAAGACATACAGTTGCGGTTTAAACATCTGAGGCAAAAGTTAAAGCGACCTACACAAGATATCTAAAGGGAAGAGAAAACTGCGACTGCACTAAGATGAATCAGAGAAAAGTGTATACTTGTATGAATAATTATGTTCTCGTATGTGGAGATGGACCCATTCACCGTTACCGTTGGTATTGTTCATACCCACAAACGTAACAATATATTCATCATGTAATACTAGCTGCAATTAATCAATCAATTTATGCCCTAAGAAGGCGAAGTCACTCATTGAGAACAACCGGCAAGAAAATCGATCGGGTTAATCTCATAAATACACACGTAACGCCTAACTTACCCTATGACCAACGCCTCAAAAACCATACAAGAACAGCGTAGACAAAAGGACAAGTTAATCGAAACCTATAAAATCCTCACTTAACGGCGGAAGTTCTCAAAAGGAAAAACAATCTCGAAATATTCTTCATTGGTGTTCAGGTTCTATTGGTGTTAGCGTAATGATATATAGCCTTCCTCGATAAATGGGCTATCTATCACTCAAAGATTTTTTTTCAGATCGGATATTAAGTTATAAACTTCGCTAGTTATTCAGTATCAAAGAAGAAATACAACAACAATAATGTGCCACTACGCATTATACACTTACTTTTTGATAGTCATATTATGAAATTAGTATTTTTGTGGCCAACTACAAAAAAATAATTTGGATAAAAATGAAATTAGCCAGTTTTTTACCGTTAGCCTTTCATGTGTTATTCGGATAAGTTGTATTATTGTAAACTTTTATCAAAATCCATTCAGTATTGTGACGTAACAGAATAACAAATATCCATCCCTCCGAATAAACTTTCTCGTTTGTAATATTATTTAGACAGTATAAGGAACATTACGACACTCGTGTCTAGGGTTGGTAACAATCCCCGGAGTACTGGGACTACCCGTTCCTACGATGTTGGTAAACACGTCCGACAGAAGTTACTTACGTTAAAATAATTCCCACGTTTCAGCAGTAACGTATATGAAATGGCACCCCTTGAATTAGACGCTAAGTTGTAATGTAAAATATTCAATTACATACCCTAATTTATTTAAAAGCCTAATTCTACGAAATAATATGAATGGGTTCTATGTAAGTCGGTGGTAAACTCAATAGGCAAACGATGTCTTGTCATCATGGGTTTAAATAAGTTATGAAAATCAGAACAACGTGCCCGTTCAGGGGTCCGCTGTCAAGAACTAAATGTATTTACGTAAAATAAGGCATCCAATAAAAACTATTCATTTAATATTCCTAGAAAAATAGATATTTATTAAACATTACATATAACGTAAGCCGCCTTAAGGAACTTCGTTGCAAGTTCCAACGATATTGAATTAAAGAGTATTAAGTTCTGGAAAATTGAAGTGTTGACTTTTTTTTGTGAGAAATCTGTGTGCATTAAAATTTGTTCCGATAATTATTTAAAAAAAAGACATTGGAGCATCATCGTCACCTACTTGGTTCGACTACAACTATAAGTTATGATTCATCAAAATATAAATCGTTTATGTAATAATAGACTTTCGTTGCCTTATGAACATATAATAAACCCAGTTATTGATTGCATAAAGTAATAGAAAATGCAAGAATATTCGCAATAATAAATTGAGAATTTTTCAATTCGTACCCGGAAAGTATTCGTCATTTCTCTTTGTGTATGTATAAAATAAATGAACTCGTGGTGACGAAGTATTACAATCTATACTTCATTTTATGTATATTTAATATCTATCTATACATAAATATGCACCGATAGAACAGTTAAACCGTACAAGTTACTTTATTTCCCAACTGATTTTTTTAAAAGTTATACTTCTCTTGGTGCGTTTGGAAGAACAGGATAAGGATGAATTTCAAGGATGCACATTGCACGCGTACATCGACTCCTAAAAGCGACACCATGAAGTTAGTTGTTAATTGTCTAACAAGTTTTCGTGAGAACTGATAATTATACTCAAAGTAGTTATTCAGATATACATATATGAATCTACAGCCCGTGATTTATAATCAAGGCAAAAATATATTCATACATAAATATACATGTGTGTTATTTATTGTGAGTATTCGTAATAAAAGTGTTTTTATACCATAAACTTTTTCAATGGGTTTATAGATTTTAGATATTACCTCTCGGTGTATATTCTGTTTAGATAGATTATTATTTTACATTATTATTTTATAAATATTTTATTCTACTTCTTTTCGGTATTTTATTTGATTGTGTGTATAGGTATATAGAAAACTAGCTCTGCCCGCGACTTCGTCTACGAAGAATCTTTGTACAACAAAAGTGATTGTCAACAAATTGTCTGAATGCGTTACCTCAACTTACTTATCTACTTTCTCTCGTACTTAAGTCGAGTTCTCATTAAAATTAGAATAACATTTGATAAAGTCAATCGATTTAAATGTAACAAAGACTAAATGTTACTTGAAAGTATATGTCGGCGCCTACCCACATTAATTGCGTCATCCGATTGCCGTGTCGGCGTCAACAACTACCCGCACTAGTTGCGTCACCCGGTCACGCCTCTTTCCCTTCTACTCGTCTTCATTATAAAAGGAACGGACCGACCGCCGATAAGTTGGTCCGCCGCCACTACTCCTACAGGGGAAAAGCGTGCCATGGTTGAGGCAGGCCAAATACCTAGGAGTCCAGATAGACTGCCTATTGAGGTTCAAGAACCACACCGACAATATCGTGGGTTAAGTTCGAGCGACACGGGCTAAATTAAAGCCCGTGCTGTCATCTTCGCTCCCTCTGCGAACGAAGCTCGGGGCTTATAAAACATACATTAGATCCCACCTAACATACGCGGTACCGGCCTGGTACGCATACCTGTCGGAGACTCAGAAGGAGAGGCTCAGGGCACAAGAGCACCTATGTCTCAGGACGATTACAGGAGCTCCCCGATACGTGCACAACACAACCATTGCGCGCGACTTAAAATGGGAGGGACTAGACGCCTTCATCGCTAGGACAGATGCGTCGAGCTTCCCTTACGTCAAGGGAATCGCTCCGCTGCACGCGAGACCGCCTGAGAAGAGCTATAAACCGTCCCCTAGAAACCTGGCTATCGTAGAAGATAACCAAGAGATCTGAAGACCTAGAAAAACAGGAATACTAGCCGCACTAAGAGCGAGAATACCCCAATGATCGGTGTATATTTATACACCGCGAGAGAAATCACCGCAAGAGGCACAGCCTCGGTACAATATCCTCGCCGACCCACAGAAGGGGTAGGCAGAGACGGCCCCGCGGCGGTAAGTTGGTCTTGGCTCTGGCGACACGCGGTACATACGTACGTTGCAAGTCGTTTATCCTAGACTCTCTATAATTAATTTTTGCAAACGAATTTGTTATTATTTCATATTGAGATGTGATAAGATTATTATTATGGATGGCTCATTATATTATAGTGGGAGGATTAGTGCGTTAAATATTTATGTGGGTTATGTTTTGTAAAAATATGTAAAATGTTAAACCAGATCGAGTTTCTTGCCGGTTTTTCTCGATGACTGGGTAGGTTCCGAACCGGTGGTAGCATTTACATTCATAAATTGAATAAAGAGTATTTGATTTAAATATGACAATATTATTATAGTAGTTAGTTCAGTTAATTATGACGATAATATTATAGTGGGTGGTTCAGTGAGGATATTATTTATAATTTTTCCGCCGGCCTACGCCGACATATGCTTTATAATTTTAGCGTTAACGCAGTACGTTAACAGTCATGCGTATCCAAACACACAGACAGGTTGACAGATAAACATTTCTAAAAATCATTGGAACATATATGATTTAATCATTTAGTCCTAGACATCTGCAATTATTTTTTCATATAAATAAAAAGTACAGCGACGTTAGTTTTATACTCTTATGATATGTATAAATTTATTTAAAAGCCTTATAAAGTTAATTATAATTTTTAAATGAAAACACTTCTCTTAAAAAAAACTATGACGAGGCTTATCATTGTCGATTTTTTTCTGTAAAGTTTTTTTTAGTAAAGTACTAAAATAATTAAATACAGATAGCAAACAACCGTACAGTAACCAAAGACATTCGCTTCACGGACATACGTAACTTGGGATCCAGATCCGCCGAGATTACGAGATAATTCGATACGAGAGGATTGCTGAGAGACGCTTAATACTGATTACAGTTTGTTACGGACAATGTTTCCCGTACCTTGTAATTACATAACACCGTGCCTAATATGTTTTGACGATTTTCCTAAATTCTCCTATTGAACATCGAAGTTATAATTTTAAACGGTCAACTATACAATTATCGAACGTGGCTTACTTTTATCATTTGAAGCGTTTATCAATTGCCTAAGTCAAGTCAATTAGAATCAAATTAAGACAGTTTCTTGTCAATCTGTATTGATAGTTTCAATATTTACTTACAGGTAAAAAATTACTATCGCAAATGATTAACTTGAGACTAACGGCAAACTTAATCATCTCATAATATCAAGAATTTTTGATAGCTGAAAACAATTTTGAATGCAATATGACATTTCACTGTTAACCTACGAAAAGGCTTAACCAATATCGATGGTAAAGCACATATTTCATTTTTTTTATTGTAGCATAGCATAATGACTGCACTTTACCTGATGGTAAGCACAGTGCAATCCAAAAATAATAGCGACCACCGATTGACACATTATCCATCGCTGGTCGCCACTATCATGCCGGCCTGCATCAAGCTGAATATGCACAGGCTAATCCCGAAACGTGACCCGCAGAAGCGAATCACTATTACGGGCTTTTTCGCCGTATACATGGTAGTTGCGACCCAGTCAGGCTGTAAAACCCTACCACCCCGCTCATCTTTATTTCCCGCTTTCCTATCTTTATCTAGAATATATATCATTACCATTTTATATAAGGGACTTTGCAATAATGATTACATTTAAAAGAGGTAATTAAATTCAATAAAATGATTTAAGGCATTACGCAGTAACGGTAATCACAGACTCTCTTAGTGTTAACTACTAAGGTCATAAATTGTGTTAAAAACTTTTAGTGGATTTGAAAGTTTAAAACAGTTAAAAAGTGTATCCTTTTGATAACTATGCAAACATTATTATCTATGAAATGAAAGGTAATTAACTGTACAATACATATTTATTTAAACTGCCCTTCTTATTTGAAATACATGTTCTTAAGCGACGGGGGCCATGTTGAACGTTTGAATGTTGAAAATCAATGTTGGCGCGTCACCACAGCAGTGCAACGCCATGAACGCGACCTTATCATCCTTTTGCGACAACTCCATTTTTGAAAATCATTTTTGTTTATTTTCGGGAAGGTCGAACGTTCTATTTTTAAAATTAGTCAATTTATATCTGGCCAGTATTCTAGAATTAAAAATAATAATAGTTATGAAAGAACTTATGACACGACTAGGCATAAATGAAAAAGTTTTGTGAGTATGGACGGGTGTTTGTCGCGCTTTTATGCAAAAAATACTAAACCAATTTGGATGACACATTACAGTAACATAATGTACACATCAAAATAATAGATAAATCCATACTAATATTATAAAGAGGTAAAGTTTGTGAGTTTGTAACGTTGTGATTTTGTGGCGTTGTATGGGGTAATCTCAGGAACTACTGGTCCGATTTGAATAATTCTTTCAATGTTATATAGCTCATTCATCAAGAATGGTTATAGGCTATATATCATCACGCTAAGATCATTAGGAGCGGAGCACAGATGAAAAATGTTTCAAAATCGGAATGTTTTTTCCTTTTGAGAATTGCTGCGTGTTAGTGGTGGTGTTAGTGTACCTATTCCACGCGAACGAAGTCGCGGGCAGAGGCTAATATGTTATATAATAAACATGTTGGTGTGTCAAGCAAGCTGGAAAAATATCCTATCGTGCTACATAAAACTTAAAAGTTCATGAATGTAAACAGTAGTGGAATCGTTTATAAAAAATGCAAAGGTAAACATAGACATGGGCGGTCGCTAGTATAATATAAATAAAGATTTCATTGGAGAAAAACAAAATTATAAAAAACATAGCGCGTTTTTTGATATTTTCTAAACTGACTTTACTGGCACACCATAGTTCAAAACACATTGATACAACATAAGTCATAACAAACAATTGTTATATAAAAAGAACAAGTCACTCAAAATAAACACACAAAAGAGTAATTCGGTTAGAACAATACGGCATTGGAGCGCAAGCATGCCTGGATTAGGATGTATGTACACGCTCGGGCCGACGAGATAAGAGATAAGTCGATACGAGAGGATTTCCAGCCCGGTGTTTATCTCGATCTTCTACCACAGTGTACAATCAGCTTACATATATTCACTGTCTTGTATACGTATTAACTGTAAACAAAGACTTTTACTATAATTTATACCTTTAAACGAGCAATTCTTGTATTTTTTTTTTATATTTGTATATATTCAGGATCTCGGAAACGGCGTCATCTATTTCCGTGAAACTTAGTATGTGTAGGTCGTTTCGGATGTGATAAATGGATCTAGCTAGATTTTATTCATAGAGAACTTTTTTAAATGAGTTTTCAGGCAATGAATAAATATAGCTAGAATATAAAGGTAAATTTCGACGGCACTGTACAAAACAAAAATAGCTCTGGAGGAAATCGGTTGATTTGAAAATCCGTGTAAGCCCAGTTCGAATCCGAGTGGACAGCAAAAGAAATAATAATTTTTTTTTTCGTAAAAAAATGTTAATTTTATAAGACAACCTAACAGTTTATACCAATTTAAAAATGTTTTTAAAGAACTGAACTATGCTTGGTCACCCAGGTATTTATCGGTGAATACAAATAAAAAAATTTTACAAAAAAAATTAAACCGACTTCGATATCAAAAACTTATAAAGCACTGAAAAGTGAAAAATAAATATATTATTAAAGTAACCAAATTAAAATAAAATATATAGGTATTTTCGCTACCTAAAGATCTATTGGAAGTTATATGGGACCACCTCCGAGTATAGCCGAATCAAACAAGAAAAGAATCATTAAAATCGGTTCATAATTGCTGGAGATATCGATTAACATACATAAAAAAAAAATACATATAACCGAACATAGAACCTTCTCCTTTTTCGAAGTCGGCTAAAAATGTCAGTTTTCGTTGCCTAAAAATTTAATGCCATTTTCTGATCTCGCACAATATTTTACTAAAAACGGAGAAGGCTTAATTTTTATGCAAACCTCAGTTAGAGGTTAAAGGCTTAAGTAAAAGGCTTAAGTTAAAGGCTCAGTTAAAGGCTTAAGTAAGAACCAGTCTGTCTTAAATCTATATCTATACGTACTAGTAGGTGCCCAGTGAATTTATGTTTTTAAATATGAACTTACATATTATATTATTATGGAATTATACTATAATTTGATCAGTTGTTTTCAAAGAGCATATAAGGTATGCAACGTCAGTCATGTTAAAAATATTGAAAAGGTAATTGGAACGTAAGAGTAAAATGATGGATGACAAACGCCAACGTCTTTTTCATTTACATGTGTATATGTTGTGTTAAATAGTAGTGTGAGTAATGAATATTTCAATTAATTAACTACGCTTGTAATGCATTTTATATAAATAAAATAGTTTAATCGAAATGACTACGCTATTGACCCAGCAAGGTCTTAACAGCTTCACCGGACTACCATAAATAAAATAGCTTTCTACACTTCTCCTCCATATAAACTGTAACGATGCTCAATGTTACGTCCATCCATTCGCGCAATTCGCTTAAAAAGGGGTACAAAGTTCATGTATAATACATATATATATATATATATATATATATATATGTATAATAAGAATGTAAATCTAAGATGTCTGTACTTTTTCAATTTTTGTACATAAAATTGTTGCAGGTGTCTGGGAATATGTAATAAAATATATCTCAATCAGTTTTAGGAGTAGGTACGTAAAACCAAAAAGCATATCCTGGAGTAACATTTAGTCTTTGTTTCATTGAAATAGGTACACTTTATCAAAAGTTATTGTAATTTAAATGAAGACGTGACTTAAGTAGGAGAGGAAAGTAGATAGTAATTAGACTGCATACATTCAGATGAGTTTATTAAGCACTGCTTTATACGTCAGGTTCCATAGAGACGAAGTCACGAGCACAGCTAGTTCTAAATAATAATAGAAATGCGTAAATTGTAAATGCGTAATGTTTATGTATTAATTACTCAACCAATCAGCATTTTTTTGCATTTGCAGAAATTTTGCATATGCATTATCAGAAGTGCAAAAAAGAGTAAAGCCTACCTTTAATTAAAAAAATATATTATGTTTTCCCGAAGGACAAGACCAGTTTAAAATAATGAAAGCGAAGCCACGAACAAAAGTTAGTATTATAAAATGTTCCTATTTTCAGAATATGTAGTTTCCCAGTAAAATGCGCTTAAACAGAGACCGTTCTACCGACGCCAAATGCAAAGTTAATTGTGGAAAAACAATTTACCAGTTGGTTGTATTGTCTAGTAGTTCTTTAGACTCCACGGATAGTACCGGTTTTTCCTTTCCGTGGCTAAATGCAGCGCATATATTATTGTTTCAGTTAACGCGTTTACAAAAATTAGTGAACCAAATATGTAGAATATTTCTCCAGTATTTTAATTATTTGCAGGATATTTATAGTTAAACGGGAGACTAATTAATGTCAAGTTTCATATGTGACGGATTGATGGGAAACAAAAAAGAAGGAAAGAAAATCGCATGGAGAAAAGAAGCAAAGGAGCATAACACTTTTTCCTTTCGTAAAGATTTCTACCAGTCAACTTTTATCGCAAACCACGTTAGAGAACTTCGTTTATCAAATTCACAACAAATCGGTAATAACGCGTTAAAATAAGCTAAATTATTAAGTTAAAACATCACTACGTTAACAAAATTATTGGATAGAAAATTATGATATATGAAATAAATAGAATTATATTAATGCAACCGCATGAACCATTAATTAATTTGTGAAATGTAACTTCTGTTTGCAGTAATATGATATAGTTCTCGCTGAGGGCGCATATACACCAAAGTTATATATCAATTAATAATTTCAAATTACGAGACTCAAGAGAATTGTATAGAAGTCGCCTACGTGTTATCTTGTATGAAACAAAACAATATTTGATGTAACACATATTCTAATAAGAACCCGACGTCATTAAGAAAGATAAGTTTTTGTAACTTATGAGAAAAACAATGCCATTTAAAACGATATTAGTTGGAATTTCTGGCGGGATTTTGGAATACACGCTGTGGTTTTTATATTTTATCCATTATCTTGTGTTATTTGACTCTATATTTTGTAATATTGATGGTATGTTACGTGATATAATTTGGTTGTTGTGCACAAGTAAAGTGGGTGGGAAATATCCCGGAAATACTACGGAGCATGGATTTTTTTTTAATCATAGGAGGCAAACGAACAACAGGTGGGCCACCTGATATTAAGTGATCACCACCGTCCACAGACACTAGCAACACCGTGGGAGTCGCAAGTGCGTTGCCAACCTGTGTTTGGGAAAGGAGGATAGGAACGGAAGAAGAGCGGAGAAAAGTGGACCTAGAAAGGACAAGAGAGCCACCACCATTTAGTCTGAATCTATAAATTATCGGAAAAACTTATATTATCATTACCTTACTCGACAATGGCAGTAATAATTGCCAATGATAAAATTAAAATAAAATCATTGATTGACCGAGATGTCTACAATACATCTGCAGTTTTCACTATCATGCCGAGACTAACTGTGTAAAACACATCGATTGATCCTGAAACGCTACAAACTAAAAGAGAAGCACTGTGGCGAATTAGGCAACACGGCCATAAAGTAGATATATAATTGACTACAGACAACATAGTATACCGCGTAATTACTGGATTCATTCGCTAAGTCCGGATGGTGGCAACCCTAAGCCTGTCACGCCTGATGTGTGTTAATTACAATTCAATCCAACACAGTTGGACGACTATGAAAATTAAATTTAATGAATAATGAAAAGGTACTACGTTTTTGTTCGATGATTTTATACCAAATTCAGCATTTAATCTGTTGCAATAATGCGGGTTTATCTTTAAACGAGATAAGTTTAAAAAATTTTATGTATGCAGACCTTAATAGTCTCAGTATGTGAACGATTGTGACGTCTGGAAAAGATGCTCCTCTCTGTGCTACTAAAAACTTTGTAACTATTTATATGCTTTGTAAAAATATGTAACATGAACAGAATAACCAGGGGGCCTAACCAAGTTGCTTATCTACAATCACTAACACAAATAGGAAACGGAAAAACATATGGAGATGACATATCTGAACGCTATATCACGTGATATACAACTATATATTTTAATCTCGATCTGCGTATTAGAGTATAGAATTCATAATAAATACAATCATTCAAAAGATACACATTCGGCTCGTCCGGGGTAGCACTACTCTCCCACACAAAACCGACGTGAAGTAACAGTGCTTGCATTGTTGCGTTTCGTTCGGTCAGTGAGAGCGCCGGAGACCCATCTCCTCTCCCCTCTCCTTTTCCTTCCACTCTCCCTTTCTCTCCATTCCCCCAAACACAGGCTGGTAACGCACTTGCGACTCCACTTGGGTGGCTAGTGTCTATGGACGGTGGTGATCGCTTAACAACAGGTGACCCGTCTGTTCGTTTGATATAAAAAAACAGATATTGGCCTTGGCTGTTCTCCGAGCACCTTTCATTTTACCCTACTCCGCGACCTACTGTAATGCGACGTCCATCTAGGACGAAAAAATTTAAGGCGATGGAAAAAAATAAACATATTAAAATATTTAGAAAACGTTCTGTTTTTTGTGGCCAAATTTTGATCACTAGTACATACTGTCACAGAAACACAATTTCAAATGAACGCTAAAGCCCGAAGCTCATTGTCAAATTTTGCAATCGCACGGAAGTGTTTATACGCAGTGTTCGCATGAAATATTCATGAGACGCGTCCAAAACGATGCGATACACTGACGCTTTTATACAACAGAATAAATTTCACGTACGTTTTATTCAACTCCCAATACACCACAACTAATGATCAAATTATCTAACTTGAAACATTATTTTGTATAGGTATATAAATATATATAATTACTAATATACTAATAATATCATAAAGAGATTAAGTTTGTGAGTTTGCGACGTTGTAGGGGGTAATCTCGGGAACGACTGGTCCGATTTGAAAAATTCTTACAGTGTTATCTATACCTATATCTCATTTATCGAGAATAGTTACAGGCTATATATCATCACACTAAGACCAATAGGAGCGGAGCACCAATGAAGAATGTCTCAAAATCGGTGGTTTTTTCCTCTCGATAGCTTCTGCTGCGTGTTAGAAATAAAGAATATCTTTATTCCACGCAAACGAAGTCGCTGGCAGAGGCTAGTAGTTAATATTAATAATACCAGCTTGAAAACATGACACTACTGATCAAAGGGAAGGCAAGAGCTTAAATCATCGCGCAACGTTATTCGTACAATATTAAATTAAATATAGAAACGTTCTTAAACGAAATATTTAATTAAAAGTTACAAATACTTTGCTTATAATAACTAAAGAAATGGTAAATATGTAGCATTAAATTTACAAGCCATTTACAAGCCAAGTACAAGTATGTATGTACAATATTATACTATGCGTTGTTTCTTTCTAACACGCGTAAGTTGGTATATGTTGTTCTTTCTAACTTTTTTAATACACTAGCTGTGCCCGCGACTTCATCCGCGTAGAACCATATGTAAAAACAGTGATTAATTAAGTCATGTGACTGTATTAGGTCCATTTACTTATCAACTTTTCTCTCGTAATTATGCCAAGTCACCAATAAAATTACAATAACTCTTGATAGAATGGACCGATTTTAATAAAACGAAGTGTAAGTTACTCGTGAGAATATGTTTTATGGATTTCTTTAGGTTTTATTGTGAACCCACTTTTTAGCAATAATGCGTGTTCATACAAATATACAAACAGGGAGATATTTCTAAAAATGATTAAAATATAGACATTTGCAACAATTTTTTTCACGAAAATCGAAAAAGTACAGACACATTTACATTCATATTGTATTCATATGTATAGATATAGAAGATCATGTTCAGTCCTCCCACGGTGTTTTAGATTCCAACACACACAAAAGATTTCGTCAAAAGCCATCCAGCCGTTTGGGAGGAGTTCAGCCACATACACAAACATTATAAAAATAATTATAAAAAGAAGTATAACATCAGCACAATTTAATGGTGAAATTCAAATTTTTAATCCTTTAATAATTACATATATTATGTTTTATCCTTGTTTTGTTGTTAAATTAAGTCTATGTCCATAGCGACTAAAAATATTGAACAAGACCGTAGTAAATAATCTAGACTATATTCTATTTCAATATACGATTACTTTGCTAAATATTTACACTATACACAGGCAACTTGCATATCAGGGAATTTGTAGGATCACTATTAATTAAATTTATTATAATAATCATCTATACTTATACACTAATATTGTAAAGCTGAAGACTTTGTCTGCCTCAAATAAAATCGGCTGAGTGCCGCAAGCGCTCGCCTTCGTAGTCCGGTGAAGCTGTTAAGACCTTGCTGGGTCAATAGCGTAGTTATTTCGAAAAAAAAAAGAGTTTGTTTGCCTGAACGCGGTAATCACAGGAACTACTATTCTGATTTGAAAAATTATTTCAGTCTAGATAGGTCATTTATCGAGGAAGGCTCATAGAGTGTATATATTGTTACGCTAAGACCAATATGGTTTTTTTTGTATGAGCTTCCATTGCATATCACAAAGTAACTATTACACGCGAACGAAGTTACGGGCCGAAGCTAGTATTTTAGTAAAACTGAGAAATTATTACCTCAAAAGTAATCACCTGGAAGCCTATTATTAATACAGATTGTGGATTAGACGAACTGTAATTCATTAAAATAGTTACATTGAAACGTAGTGTAAAACGTGTAATTAAATTCGAGATAAGTGAACAATCATGGCTTCATGGACGATAAGCGCTCTGTGGTTAGTGACATGCGTGTTAGCTTTTTGTATGTACTTTACAGAACCACTGGATCGTGAAACGATTACCATCGGTTTCATAACGTGTTATAGACTCGATACTAACAGAAACTATGGTTATAATGTTATGAAATGTCTGTCGTAAGCGAGTTACCGAGTTAATATAGTTATATCATCTCCCTCGTACGGTAATAAACGTTCATCAAATTCATTATAGTGTGAGTTATTGACGTGACAACGTCTTATAAATTGGTTTGCCGGGTGACACTTCAAGAAACTGCGTTACGCTCCGCTCACGTTATGCGCTAACAATGAGAGCGAGTGAGAGGTACGCGTCCCTTCCACTCGGGCATGGTTAGCCCGCCTAAGAGCGAGAGAGACTACTATACGAATGAATATTCACATTAAAATTATTTTACCACTCAAAGTCGTTGTCACGTAAAACTTTCGCCCGTATACCGACTTTACAGGCAACCAATTTTTTAACTTACACTTACTCCGAACAATAATTATATACTTTTTAAACAGTTTATTTATTCAACAAACATATGACAGGCTACACAATCTCAATACAAAATATAAATATTTGATGAACACACGTTGTTAGACTACGCGTCGCTAGTCTGACGAAAGCACGACTCGGATAGTCACGATTACTAGCATGTCATGATGCAAAAAATTCGGTATCTTAACTCTGCCTTCCTAATATATTCTTGATAATTTAATGTATGTCCGCAAAAACTTAGATATTCTGGATTTAGTAAAAGACCAACATAATTTGAATACTGGAAACAGCAAGAAATTGCTCATTCCATGCTTCAGGCTCACTAAATCCAAAAACAGTTGTTTAGGTAATAGGGTTAGATTTTATAACAAAGTTTCAAAACACATTACCGATTTCCTGGATAGTAAGTTCAACAACTATATCAAACACGTTTTAATATCTAAAGACCATATTATAGTGTCGATCAATATGTGAACGATTGTGATGTATGGAAATGTTTTGTAAAAATATGTTATATACATGAGTTAAACCAGATCGAGTTTCTTGCCGGTTCTTCTCGATGACTGGAATGTTTGTCCCAATTGGTACCTTTGATGTTTATAAGCGCCTTCTCAGGGCCTAAATTGAATAAAGGATATTTTGATTTATATCCTGCCAAAAAATACCACTATAATAAAAAAATCTAAAGAAGTTTTCATTCATTCAGTGATGAACGTTTGAGTTCTCGTGAATATAATAAGGGAGTTCAAGCGTTAAATATTCGTATAACAATTTACAATAAAATATAGTAGGGGACATGTACATGCTTAGTCATCTATTTAAATATGTGAATATAAAAAATATAGCGCACCAGGGAATGTATTCAGCGGGTTTATTACTTCAAATCATGCGAACTCATTTAATAACAAGCAATTTTGGAGTGAAATATTTTTAATTCAACCATCGACGTTGGTATTTTAATGAAATTCGTAAAACCCCATTTCTTAAATGTACAAAAATATTTTTAATTTCTTTCTTTATTATGTCATACTTTAATAATATTTGAAAAAGATGTGAAAAGCAGATTAAGTTGTAATGCGGTCTTCGGGTGGAATTCTCAAGTTTTATTACGGTTAAAATATAGTCGTTCTGTATTTCAGAATGTCTTAGGAACATGAAAACAAAATACTTCGAAACGTTTTATAGTGGTTTACGCAAAAAGTTATAAAATTTGAACATAAAATGTGCAAGCAACAATGGATTAGTCATAACGTATTCGGATACCAACTTCGACTAACTTAGGCACGAATTTTACAATGTTTAGATGAAGAATAACACCGTGATTTTTTCTTCTATTCCTCACACTCTTGGTCTGCACCTTTTTTTTGGTATTGTTTTTTTAATTCTGTACGTCAAAAATCGTCTTTGTGAGCTATTGGGTGTTTTTTATAATTTAAATATTATTATATATATTTATTTGTTTATTTTTATATTTTCATTTAATTATTTTACGACGATTTTTTAATACCGTTATTGCCTTTAGCATGATGCTCTACCCTTTACTAACAACCGTCTATATTACTTCCATGGATATCCATCCATCGCAGTCTTCTCGCGCTCTCCTGGAGAGGTGCGAGGAATCCGTCTCAGGGTCGCCCCTCTTGCGGAAGCCTCTTTCGCCACCCTTAACAAAAGGTGTGTTTTTTTGACGCCTTCTGCGTCTTTTGTTGGCCTTCGATGGTGCAACTCTGCTGAGTCGCGCCTTGTGCTGGTTGGTGACGTGTAGCGGGCCACCTGCGTGGCCGGGCTGCTGCTGCATAGCGTACTTAGGCGAATACTTTGTCGAGGTACGCTAAGCATGCCTTTTCGGCTTCTGATCCGGGCTGTTCCCCTTTAATAATGTCGACTTTTCGTATAATTGCTATAAGCGCGTCCTTTCTAATCACCTAATATCAGATGACCCGCCTGTTCATTTGCCTCCCATGATACGAAAAAAAGCTTCAGATGAGATTGTGACTAAATGTTAGCATTGAGCATTTTATAAAATATAAAAAAGTTGTTATTATTATTTATTTTATTTGTGGCTACCAATTTTTAGATTACTACTGCCATGGTTGAGTACGTAATAACATTATAAGTGTCTTGAGATAATTTTAATTGTCTACCAAGATGGCGGCTCCTTTGTTAGAACTTTCCAGGGAAATCCACTTCACTCGTGCACAATAACCGAACTATATTACGTGAAACAACAAGAAAAAATATTACAAAACAGAGCCAAATGAAATGACACAAGATTATGAATTAGATATAAAAGCTACTATATAACAGACTAAGATCCCGCCAAAAACTGGATATAAAAGTTAATCCTAGCTGACGGCCATGTTATAGACTATTTAAAATGAAGTTGTAAAATCTCTCGGTAACGAATTTCACTGTAGACTTGAATCATAAAAGTGCTGCCTGCGAGTATAGAGTTAACTTTATTAGTGGAAAATTGTACTATATATTTTTCCCTCGGTCCTCGTCTGTACTAAAAACTACTTACTGAAATACACGTACAAAAATATTCAAATGCAAAACGGTTAAGATAACTTTCATAACAAAAAAATAGCAATAATTAGTAGAGTGATCATAATTATTTGTTATCTATAATGAAAAATCTGTAATTCTTCTGTCTGTAGATTTAATTTTTGTTACCAAGTTTTATGATAGATGCCTATTAAAAATCAATGACCGTTATATGACGTTTAAGATTAATTTGTATGTCAAGATTTAACTCAAAAATGGGTTATATAATAAATAATCTAATAAATTTTATTTAATACACGAAAATTTGTCATTACAGAATTGATAGTCGTAATAGTTTTAGTCATAATATATACATTTTATGTACTATATACATATGTTTAATTTTAACAATCTCTCAACTTTTTGGGATATTTCACCAATACCATATTTGAAAACCTAAAAAAATGGAATCTTTATAGATTATCCAGTTTTTTTTTTCGAAATGTAAACGCTGTTGACCTAGAAAGGTCTTTACAGCTTCACCGAACTATTGAGGCGAGCGCTGAAGGCACTCAGCCGATTTGGGATGTTTGGGCGACTAACTCCAGGGTGCACGGCACACCTCGCCTTGGGCTGTCGCCTGTTATGTGCAAAAATCGCGACCTATCTGAGATAACCTAAGCTAAGCTATCTAGATATACGTATATGAGTTATTGAAACATGCATGTGTACCAAGCGTGCGTGCCTCAACAACACCTATATGTATTTTGTGGCTATCCAGTTTTTTTTATAAAAGGTACTGTGATGAACACAAAACAGAATTGTATTTAAACACAATCAGTACCAGGAGTACATGACTCGTAAGCGGTTAATACAAGTTAATATTACACAAGAACAACGTAGATCGATGATTCATACCGGGTTGATGTACACGGCTGTGAGATATAACCAGGGCTGCGACCGCGGGAGGACGTAATGTACTGTTATTGGCCCTCTGACCCTCGGCCGAACGAATGGTTCCCTGTATGACAAACGGCCGGTAATAAAGTATAGGCCCCGTTGTATGCAAACTTATTTTAGTGTTATAAATTTATTTTTAATTTCATACATATATTTTTTATGTCAAACCGAATAATAAAACTTGTGTGTTTCTCATTATTACTTTTTAACCTTTTTTAAATTAAGACCTTCTAACATATTTAAGTTGCGCCTATACTATTTGATTAATGGTGTGATTTACAGCCTAGAAATTATTCTGAATAGAAGTCTGTCTACTAAAAAAAGTGTCAGCAAAATCGAGTGTGATTAACAGCCTAGAAATTATTCTGAATAGAGGTCTGTCTACTAGAAAAAGTGTCAGCAAAATCGAGTGTGATTAACAGCCTAGAAATTATTCTGAATAGAGGTCTGTCTACTAAAAAAAGTGTCAGCAAAATCGATCGATTCGTATTGAAGATATTGTCGTACAAACGTCAGACATTGAAGAGAAGTATAAAAAGTAGTTGCCAGAACATAGGAATTTGTGAAAGCATCTTGGCTGAACCCTGTTCAGGTGAAGCTAAGAAGCTGTTTGATCTGGTAATGATATCTCATCAACGACACTCCTGATAGAGCTAGAAAGATAGGGGAACAATGGGGCTGATATGTTCGGTGGAATAAAAGCCCCTATAAACCAATGATATTATAATATATCTATAAACAATGTAAAATTATTTTTTTTATAGATCAGAATTGTGATGCGGCATTATCTGATAGTCACGAATAGCAACCATCAATAAATCTATTTCCGATGTACAAAAACTACAATTGAAACAATTCCCCAATCAATTAAATTCAAGTTCAGAATAGAAAGTTCAACTCAAGTAAAAAGATAGCATAAGAAAAAAACACATAAAATAATGGACTGTGATATAAATACGTAAGTTTATTGAGAAATTAGAGAAATAATAGAAAAACATTTGCTATTCAAATACATTCAGACATCCGTGACGACCGGACATCCGTGTTCAGTTTAAAATGATTAATAAAACGTTAAGTCGTAAACTGACACTACTATGAACTTGTAGCGCGGAAGTGTTATAAAAATAAGTCTTGTATCAAACTGTTGAGCGCGTCTGCGAACTCGTTAGGAACTGCTCGAGTGAAGTGACAGACAGAGACGTAATGACGGTAACAATGTTTTGGGCGGTCATATTTTAAAAACACATTTCACTAGAAATAAGTAATTAAGAACAAATTGGTGTTGCAAAAAAAAGTTTCGGTGTGTGCTTATGACTACACGACCAAATTAATTTAGGCCTTACTTAGTTTAGGCCCTGAGAAGACGCTTATGAATGTCAAAACTATCACCGGTTCGGAAAATAAACCAAGTTATCGGGAAAAAGAGAGAAATAACTCGATCTGGTTGAACTTTTCTTCACACATATTTCTACAAACATATTTGTTTTAATTAGGATTCACAGAGAGGGGCGTCAATTTTAAACATCACCATCATTAATATATTGATCCACCTATAACCTTTAGATATTAAAACCCCCTTGGTGCATGAAATTACTATTCGAAAGATCAGATGTGCTGTGCGCCTTTTTTATAAACCCTAACACTATTACTGACTCTTACTGAGCCTAAAACATGAATTAACCAACTATTAGCGTTTTTAGTATTTAAATTATGTCGATTTTTTACTTAATTCAGCTTTTCTAAGTTTTGTCGAGCATACATTAAATTATCAAAACTGTATTAGTAGGACAGAATTAAGGTACTGAATTCCTGAAACAGCCTTCAATGATTAGCGAGGCCCCAGATTATGTATTGCTCGATATGCAATATGACTTCCTGTTCTTTAATAGGAATATCTAGCTCCTATCCCCACAGCAACATATTAAGCTATGCCATCTAATCTAAAATTTTATTATATTAATTTAAGGTATTATTTAGGTATAGGCAAGTTGTCGCCCACGAAAAGAATCGCTTCAGCACAGTTATTAGCCACTAGCAACAGAACATTTATTACAACTAACAAAAGCGGCCCTAATCAAAATCAAAAATACTTTATTCAATTAATGCCCTAATAAGGCACGAATGAACGTCAAAGAATACCACCCTAAAGCAGAACCCTGTGGATCGTCACTTCAAGTCAATAATCCCGCAGACATTGCTCCGTTTCTACTAACCTTGTGGCAACGATCTTTGAAATAAGAGATTATGTGTGTTCTACCACTTGTATAATGGGTTGTGTTCAGAGGAATTGTTTAACATCACACCTGTAGCTAATTTCTATCATCGCACCGCTCGTAATCTGCAAGGAATTCATCCTCACACTTTGAAACCGAAATGGTCTCGGACGGTCCGGTTCCAGAGAGGTTTCCTTCCACGAATGACCCGACTGTAGAATGAGCTTCCTGCTGAAGTTTCTCCTGGAGACTACAGTATGGAGTACTTCAAAGGGAAAATAAATAGGTTATTTAGGGGTCGGCAGCGTGCATGTGACACTTCTGATGTTACAAGCGTCCATAAGCTGCGGTGACCACTTTACACCAGGCGGCCCCCATGCTTGTTTGCTACCGACGTAGTATAAAAAAAAAACCAAAAGGTCGAAAGAAGCCCGATAACCACTTTAATACTCTAATCAGATCTCGAATCTCACCTGAATGCGTACCTGTGCGAAAACCCAACTTTGAAATTCTGAGAGCTACGTAAACTAAGTGATATGTACACTTAACTTTTTACCAGTCCATGCTTCGCTTCATCAGTCAGGAGTTGCGACAGGCGGTACACTCAGTTAAACTTATATTTTACATTGCCTTAGCTCTAGATAAATAAGAAAGAAGTTTTATTTTTAAATACTAATTATATAATATATATGCATTTTGTCGCAAGATAGATAAAATCTCAGGTAAAATGGCAATTGTTTAATTAATTCATACTAGAGTTGAAACTAAGATTAATTGTTTTCTATATTTAGATTTTTATTTCAGTTTTGCAATCACGAATTGCCATTATGACTTTGAAGTGTATAAGTTTTAAAATTTTAATTCAATCATAGTTCGCCCGAAATTCTTATGCAAACAAAACCATAAAATCATTATCTAAAATATTTCTATTTTCATTTTAGAACGGCGAAGCAATTAAGACTTTTAACTGTGTTAGTTTGAAGATTAAATTTTATTATAATGTCAAACGAAATTCTTATTTGACTCAATAATAAAATCTATATTATTCTGTCATAATATATACCATGTATTCAACATTCTAGTAATTTTAGAAAGATAAAAATTAATTTCTTTTTAATTTTCTGGATAGCTTTCTTACATCTGATTGGCTACTAGCTGTGCCCGAGACTCCGTTTACGTGGAACCTAAGGTAAAATAACAGTGACTAATAAATCTACTAAATCTGAATGTATTAAGTCCATTTACTTATTTACTTTTCTCTCGTACTTGAGTCGCGTCGTCATTAAAAATAAGTTTAGATAGAATAAACCTATTTTAACAAAAACCAAGACTACATGTTGTAACGAACCCAATTGAAAATATTAAGGAAGAAAGAATAAAGTAATTACACAACTAATACATCCAGGTTATTCAGGGGAATTAGTGAGAAATATTAAAGATAAACTAAATTGTTACGTAACTAGCACCATTTAATTTAACATAGGTACATTAAGAACAAATAAAGTAATTATGTAGTTAATATCGTTTTAACAAGCCTAATTGGGAACATTATGGAAGGAAACAACGAATTCCATCTAGTGACGAATAGCTGAAATTTAATGGTCTCTGAGGGGGGTTGAGACCTGTAGTGGGAGAGGGTGTTTAGAAGCAAGGATCAACGTTGATGGTTGCGTGGATCACTCGCATAGTATTACGCTTTCGAGAACACACTCACGCACGATTTCCGCGAATTCGCCAGTTCTGCGCGACTGTGCGCCGCACTAGGGCTACCTCTTCCCGACCGGCGACGGCAACGGGAAGAATGAAAAAAACCTCTCAGACACCCCGTCTATACGACGAACGACCAAGAGTTTGAAATCCTCCTAGACTACGAATGGGGTCCCGCGCCCGAGGAGAAACAGTCAGAGGAAGAGAGGCGTTATGACAACGAATGCGCTTCCTTTGCCCAATTGGCCCAAGCCTAAGATATCTTTGAAAAGATCATGCGCTGGATAGCGCTATACCTGCGCCTCCGCCTGTCGATAACCTCAAACTCAGTGATTCCAATGCTGCAATTTTGAGAACCCTTACATATGGAAAACTACTAATACCTGAAATTCCGCCATGCCAGCTCGAGTAGCTTGAGCCTTACATAGAAACAGCGCGCTGAAAGCGCCACGATGATCGCCAATAAGAATCTGACACGAGTCACATCGTGCATCATTCACCGCCCACCTCACCAGATATGTATATGCCCGAGAGCAAGAGGTTTAAGTCCCTCTCGTTCGCACAGGCTACGGAACCCACCATAGTACCCGTTGAGAGCCGTGTGGCGCCACTAGCACCTGCAACTGAGCCAAGACAGCCAATAGAAGCACAAGTGAAAGCTATACCAAACGAGAGCCGCATGCACCTGCCGACTCTGCCTGAGGAACCCCAAAAAACTATATCTGCGGGAAGCTTCGCTACGACACGAACGCCCATAACTACACCGCACCAGACATCCTATGCCGCTATGGCGGCTAAATTTACTTCACCAATACCAATGCCCGGAGGAAGCGCCGCAACAACGAGCGCGACATTCAAGCAACGCTGCCCGGCAATCGTCGTAGAAAGCCTGCCCGGCTGGCCAGAGCATCTCCGGCGGCTGGCGGACCTGCTGGGACGTGTACCGAACGCGCGCTCGTATGAGCGTGGGGTTCGCATTCTCCCCGAGAATCTGGAGGAACACAAGATTATTTACGAATACCTGAAGCAACTGGAAGGGGTGAACTGGTTCACCTACTCACCCCCCACAGAAAGAAGTCTCAAAGTCGCGATACGCGGTCTACCAGTGGACACCGACCCCGAGAGAATTAAAGAGGCCCTCCGAGAAGCCTCAGTCACCAACCCAACCCACCGCCTACTGGCGCCGAAGAAGCCAAGATCGCTCATCAGATGTCGATGGGCGATAAACAAATAAAAGACACTCCCGTTGAGCGGGAGGCGAGTGAAACCTCCGCAAGAGGGGCGACTCTGCGACGGATTCTCCGCACCCCTCTGGAGGGGCGCGAGAAGACTGCGATGTTGGACGGTTGCATTTGTACAGAACGACGTAGGATCAACGTTGATGGTTGCGCTTGTACAGAACGACGTTAGCGGGTATGTTGGTGGGGATCGTTCGATGTTTTCGAGAACAAAGAAGATTGTATAATATATAAGCCTTGTTAATGGTCGATTGAGATAGTCTTCGAGAGTCTTCGGAGCTTCGTGGAACAGTGAATAGGTGCGCGAGAGTGTTTGTTTTTACCAGTCGTAATGTTAGTTTGTTTTGAGAACAAAGAAAGTTTAGGGACAGTTAATAGTTACTTTGTCAATGAATATGTGCCCGAGAGTTTGTTCGTTATGAGAACAAAGGAAAAATCAAAGAACTACGCAGTTTAGTTAAAGTGCCGGCAAAGTGTTATAAAAAAAAGTGCAGCCGAGTTAGCTCCAACACTTACGCACTAATACCGATTGTCTTACGTTTCTGGTATCGTGCCTCGAGCTTGGAAAGAAGCCAATGTTCAACCGATTCCCAAGAAAGGAGATCGGTCAGATCCTAACAACTACCGTCCAATTGCCGTAACCTCAGTGATGTGCAAGATCATGGAGCGGATTATCAACACCCAGCTTGTCTGCTATCTGGAAGATCACTCGCTAATTAGCGATCGGCAGTATGGGTTTCGCCAAAACCGATCCGGTGGTCTTCTAGCTTATGTGTTGCACCACTGGGGGGAGGCAATTGACAAGCACGGTGAGGCCTTGACGATCAGTCTCGATAATGCCAAGGCCTTCGATAGGGTCTGGCACCGTAGTCTTCTTTCGAAGCTTCCGGCGTATGGACTCCCTGACAACCTATGCAAATGGATTTCTGGCTTTCTGCATGAGCGCAGAATTCGTGTCCTTGTCGAAGGACGTGATTCGCAGCTCATGTCAGTAAAAGCTGGAGTTCCACAAGGCTCTGTTCTTTCGCCTACTCTGTTTCTTCTGCATATCAATGATATGTTGCCTTTAAGCCACATTCATTGCTATGCAGGCGATAGTACCATCCACGAATTATATTACAGCAAGCCATCTTGCGGTCAGGTAGAAACAGAAAAGAGACGGCAGGAACTAGTCATTGAACTCGACCAATCTTTGCTTCACATATCAAATTGGGGAACAAGTAATTTGGTTGAGTTCAATGCCAACGAAACACAGGTATGCGCGTTTACCTGCAAAAGATCCCCATTCACCCCCCTTCCAACTCTTCAGAACGTCTCGCTCGCAATGCGAGACAGTCTCAATATCTTAGGCGTATATATTCGCACCGACCTCAATCATAGGGATTGTATCCAGAGCGTGATCTTCAATGCGTCTTGGAGACTCGGAATCCGGAACAGGGTGCGACGGTTTTTCACGCCTGAACAACTATATCTCCTTTATAAGGCACAAGTTCATCCCTTCGTGGAATACTGCTCGCACCTCTGGGACGGTTCGGCAAAGTACCTTTTGGATACTCCGGAGAGGTTGCAGAGACGGGCTGTCCGCATTGTCAATGATACAGACGTTACAGAATCTATAGAGCCGCTTCAGTTGCGCAGAGACATTGCCTCACTGAGCGTGTTCTACCGTCTGTATCATGGTGAGTGTTTTGATGAGCTATTCAATCCAATCCCTTCCTCTCCTTTTCATAACCGTACCACGCGCGCTGGTCTTCGGAGCCACAGTTTTACGGTGAATCCTATCTGGGCACGAACTAAGGCCGGCATGACAGCGGTGACCGTCGATGGATAGTATGTCTCTCGGTGGTCGCCACTGTTTTTGGATTGTACTATGCTTACCATCAAGCATTGTACAGTCACTTTGCCGTGCTACAATAAAAAAAGAAGTGTCTCGAATTATACAACATTAGTCAGGGATCCTCATGGTTACCTAGGCCATGAGCATCTAAGGGCATAGGGTGAGGGAGCAGTCGCGATGTTCTTCACGTGGTGCGCGAGAGTTTCGTCAAGTGTATTAGAGAAAAATTCGTAAAGAAAGCATATTAAAAGAGTGACAGTGAAAGAAGTGCGCGAATTAATGTGTCAATTTAGCGTCATTACAATTAATAAGTTGCGAATATTAGTTGCGTAATCAAGTTTTAAATAATTGCGTACCAATTTACGTGTTGTTGAAGTTAGGTATTGTTGTGTTATAAGTATTATTATAATCCGTAATTTGTTAATATCTTGTGTTCATGAAAACTACAAGACTGTAAGTAATTTATAAATTATTAGATTATAACTTTGTGTGTGAATGTCTATTTATAGAATTCAAACAATAACCTGTTACGTAAATTTAACATAAAAGACATACATTACATTACATTAACTAAAGGTCTGTAGTTCAGATTTTATCAGGATGAAAGATTATTTAATTGTTGTAAGTCCATAATTTGAATCTGTTATGAGTCAAGTTCACAAGCCTTTGGCAAATAGAGGTTAGTATTTTGCATTTTAGTAGTTGTTGGCTTAAGAGTTTCTAAATTTTCAGTTGAATCTATGAATATATAATAGGAATACATGTTTATGATGGGAAATTTAAGAATTTACAAAATATATTTCAGTAGAATGTAAAGGTTCAATAGAATGTAAAGGTGAATGTATAGGTCTAATTTGTTACAAAAAACATATAAGCTTACATATCCTACATATAAAGCATTCAGTAATATGCACATAAAAGTTTAAATAAATAGATTTTAACATTTGAAATAGCTTGCTGAAAAATATTTAAAAAATCGTGTTTTCAATAATTAATTTTTTTTCAGGAAATATTAAACTAAATATGAAATTCAAATATATAGTAGAGAGATTGTGTATGCCTTTTATTATATCCATTATAAGTTAAGTATAAAAATATCATTGTAATTGCATTTTGCGAAGTAAAATATTGTGTTGCATGTACGCGACATTGGGAAGAAATGGGTTAAGCTGAGATTTCAATAGGCTAAGATAATTTTAGTATTGTAAGAGTATAAATGAATATCTATATATAATATATATCATATCATCTATTTTTGGGCTAGGCCAGATCGAGTTTCTTGCCGGTTCTTATCGACTGGATAGTTTCTGAACCGGTGGTAGAGCTACTGTTACACTATACACTTGGTTTTGCAAAGGGACGAACTGAGCCCTTATGCCTATACAATCAACTATTATAAATCTATCGCTTGAATGTGTACTGAGCAGAGTTAGCACAGCATTATTTTAATTTATTGGTTGTTATATATTAACAACCTTGGTAAATAATGTTCTGTGTGGGATCCTGTTAGCACATCATAAAGTAATGGTGACTGGAACCAATCAGAAGTTCAACTACCAATCTAAATTAATCACTACAATACTATTTGTAATCGAAATGCTACTGCCGACTTACTTCTGCACTTCCTGCAACCAAATCCTAATCCACTTTCCTTTTTGAAACTAGTGTGATTATATAATTCAATTAATGGTTATGTCTACCATTTAAAAGACATTAATATATTTAATCTGGTGGGTGATCTAACCTTTTGAATATTCAAATTGCTATGATTTTTCACTCCATAGTACTTTGTCAGGGCATAGCTAGTCTTCTCTATATTCATGTCCTATGATCCACACTGTGTTAAGTGACCTGATGAGTGGATTGGAGCTGACCTTTATGTCTCTCCTCGTATCCCAGTGTCTATATTGCCGCTATACCCGTGTTCGGGAGGTTTGGATTGAAGCAAGTTACATTTTCTCCTCGGTTGACTTTGTCTCCTTGGAGCTTTCACTATCTCGTGAGGACCATGGTAGTCTTGATATTCATCAGCTCCAATCACTCACAAGATTAACTTCCTACATTTTTTCAATTTATTTCGAGTTTAGTTCCTAAATCCCTTATATCTCTGCCTCTCACCCCTAAAACTCCCGGCGATGCTGGTAGAAGTTGATTGTTGGGTTTAACTGTAAATTCATTGTAATTACAGTGCTTCTCAGAGGTGGGTTTGAGGATGATGAGCTAGTAAAAAAATAATATAAATACTCTACAAAACCTCACACACATTTAATACATAATTATTCACTTTTAACTAACATACTTAGAGGGTTATTTAGGAATTAACTTTGACTGTGAATTATTGCATTTAATATTTGTTATTACTTTGTCTACTTGATTTTATACAACTGTTTATAATATGTGTTATTGCTTCATTTAACTGATTTTAAACAACTGCATTTAATATTTATTATTACCCTCTTTATTTGATTTTAACCAATTGCATTTGATATCTGTTGTTATGTGTTTTCTAAAGTTCTAATTACACTGAATTGGATGTATGTAATGTTTTCTGAGTACCAGATTAAAACAACTTGTTACTACAAATTTTGTTTCAATACACAACGTAAAATGGTCCTAATTAATAAGCGATCACGGTAATAAAAATAATAATAATGGGAGTTAAAGGAGAGGTCTGGAGGTAGCGCTGGAGCATACATCTGTATGGTTTGTACATATATATATAGAGGTGATGGTGAGATGGAGATGGGGGATATGAAGTGACGCTGGTGTTGAGCGGTGGTAAGAGAGACGAAGAAGGGGTGGGCGTAACAATGTTATTCGAAGATTTGCTTTATGATTTTCTTGACGAGGTTTTATCATGAACGCGGTACTTCAACAATTATGCCAGTTCAAACAGACAGACAGAACAAAGCATTTATCATTGAAAGTATAGGTCAGAAAATACTCTAAGCAAGAATAAAGTAGTGCGGCTGTCGTACGTTCGCACGTGAAGCGCGGTTGGTATAACGAAATCCGAGATTGGATTAGAGACTCAACGAAAACCGAGCATTACCGAAGATCACCAAACTGTGAATTACATAAAATCCCCAAACGCAATACTCAAAAAACGTATTTTATACTATGTCAACAATAACCCGAAAATTTAAAAATTGAACGTCAGTAATAGCTCATTTACATGGAGTTTTTGGTGGAATCTTGGAATTTCATGTAGTGCTATTATATTATATTCCAAATCGTCTGTTATTTAGCTCTATATTTCGTAATATCGGCGGTGTTTTACGTAATATAGTTTGGTTATATTACGCAAATAAAGTGGATGGGAAATAATACCACAGAATATGGATTCTAACTTGTCACTAAAACTACCTGGATAGTTCTAACAAGACGGCCACCATCATGCTAATTAATAATTTCAAGAAACGTCTAAAATCATTACCTACTCAACAGTGACAGTAATAATCTACAAAAGGATTGGTTGCTAAGAATAAAAATAAAACCTTTTTGCATTTAATAATTTCATAAACCGAGACACTAATAAATACAATGAATGTAACTAACGTAAAATATAACGCCATCCATTTCACGGATATTTGAATTGTATTTAGAAACGGTCCATTATACTACGACTGAGCTAAAGACTAGAGTGATAAAATTAACTCGGGACGTGCAGTGAAAAATGTTTTAAACCTAATTAGTTAGTGTTGCAGTATTTAATGTTCTACACTCGCTTTGTTTAGTTAAGTTTTACGATCTAAAGCAAATATACTTGGCGACTAAAAGAAGCAAATACAAATAAATGCATTTTATTTATTTATTAATCCATATTGGAAAACATAACACGACAAAACAGCAATAATGAGGTTAATACATAATCTACAGAATGATTTTTGGCAAGATTTATGGGGTGTAAGGGGTGTCGAGTAACATCTTAAGACTTGAGACACCCAAGCCAACCTCACCTGCACGTGGTGCACCCTGCTGATCAACGAACGAGGCAATGGCGATAGCGGGGTGGTAGGGTTTTACAGCCCGACTGGGTCGCAACAACCATGTACATGGCGAAAAAGCCCGTCATAGTGACTCGCTTCTGCGTGTCGCGTTTCGGGATCAGCCTGTGCATATCCAGTACCGGGTGACTTTCGTCAGTATGGCCGGCATACAGCGGCGACCGGCGATGGATAATCTGTCTATCGGTGGTTGCCGATGTTTTTGGATTGTACTATGCTTAAGATCAGGCATAGTACAGTCACCTTGTGGTGCTTCAATAAAAAAAAAAAGATCTTACACAATTACATAGCCACTAATATGTTTTATTCGTAGTTGCATTATAGAACCTTATATTGTATGTTAATAGCCATAATTTGCATAATTTAATCTGATTGTTGTGCACCAGTGAAGTGAATTAGTAATAACTCGTTGTTATTGGCTGCTTCGTTCGTATTCTTTTGGATTTAATTCATCCCTAGAGGAGAGTACATTTTTTCGGGATGAATTATATTGAATTATAAATTTATAATTCCTTTACATTTACACTGAAAAAAAATATAGATATTTAAGTTTTGCAGCATCTGAGAAAACAGTTGTAGACAATTTAGTTCTGATTAACAGTACTGGTGTATCGAGAAAACTAAGGAGCGGATTGAAATGCATAAAGCATATTAGGTAAAAACACGCATATTCAATCAATTCCTACACTGAGCGCTAAGCAATCAATCCCCTGTAATAGATTTTAGCTAGAGAAGCCAATTTGTAATTCATAAAGGCGCGCGCACACCTGCGACCTGCGACACAGCAAATGACTTGATCAATTAGTCGCAACGCGTTCGCGAGCCGAGCACATGCTGTTTGCAACTACAATTACTTAGTTAACACAATCTGAATATGTAATTGTTGTAGATACCACACAATGTAAATTTATGCGTTATCAATTTGTATACGCAGCAGCTTCATGTATCACGATTAGTTATTGTTGGCTGTTTTATTATTGAAGCATTTTACCTTATCTTTACTAATATATTGCAACTTGAACGGGCACAGAGAACTGTACTGAAAGTTATAATTAAAACGCCTATATTTTATTCAATATTCCAACTATACACAAAGTGCACAGCCATGACAATTAGACAATTTTTTGTGTTCCATAGTGCTATTGCGAAAAATACAACCTACTATATAAGTCATCCCAACAAAAACATTACTCGGCTATTTTCCTGCATAGTCGTGTAAAGATGTTACCAATTTCAATAATTTAATAAATATGAATTCTGCTATACGTCGACATTCGAACCTGAGCATGCCGATGTATCTCCGGTCAAACCAATCAACAACCACGAAATAGAAAATACGTAAAAGATATCTGATTAAATTTGATGGTATTTTTTTTTTATTTCGAAGTGACTACGCTATTGACCCAGCAAGGTCTTAACAGCTTCACCGGACTACTAAGGCGAGCGCTTAAGGCACTCAGCCGATTTTATTTTGGCAACAAGCTCAAGGGTGCACGGCACACCTCGGCTTGGCTGTTGCCTGTTGCATACAAAATCGCGACCTATCTTAGCTAACCTAGCTAACTATTCATATATGTATGAGTTGTTGAAACGTATATGTGTACCAAGCATATACGCCTCAACAACTCCTCCATATATTTATTATCGGAAAATTGAGAGTTTTTCAATTCGATAAGAGAAAAAAAAAGTAAACCCTTCCACTTTCATGTGTAAGCGTGTAGGCGTGCACGTGTGTGGGGGTGATCGTGTAGTGTTGTAGCGGTGATGTACATTTGTGTGTCACCGTATCTTTTTGAAGTTTGGAATGTGTATGTGCAATGGTCACAAAGTATTTTTTAGAAAGAAAAGAACGCAATTACATAACTCTCTTACTAATTTAACTCACTATAAACTCGATATTACGTTGTCCCCATAGTATTTATCACCTGCCCGCAGGCGAACGACACGACGGGCGGTGACGCCGAAGAAATAATTTCCACAAATGACGTTTAACTAGGGAAAATGGCGGAAAACGTTGGTAATTGCCCTCTCGCGATATAAATTGGCTGAGTGTGTAACCGGCAATAGGAAGGGCTAACAGCCGTACTATGATATCTCACTTTTTTACGTTCAATAATTGTTACGAAAAGATTTTTTAAGTTCACTTATATTAAAAATCTCAAAGATTTTTTCATCAACCATTCTCTAATCCTATAGGTTTTCAAACATTTTAGCATATTTCCACCAGTTTCACAACGCATAGACAACATCAACTATGATTCACATCAAATTCAAAACATACAAAACTTTTTCTCGAACTGACTATGCTATTGACCTAGCAAGGTCTTAACAGTTTCACCGGACTACTAAGGCGAGCGCTTAAGGCACCCAGCCGATTTTAATTTTGGTAACTAGCTCAAGGGTGCACGGCACACCTCGGCTTGGCTGTTGCCTGTTACATGTAATTCGCGACCTATCTTAGTTAACCTAGCTAACTAACTATCCATATATATGAGTTGTTGAAACATGTATGTGTACCAAGCATACATATCTCACATACATATATTTCTTGTCGGAAAATTTCGAAGGTTTTTTCAGTTGGAACATACAAAACAATGAGCACAAGCTGTGTGCATTACTTTTGTTTGGATGTTTTATATTTTTTTAGATGCAAATTATAAGTATCATTATTAATGCATGTACCAGTGATCCCGACTTCTTAGTACGTTGATCAAATCGATTGATAAGAATTATTACTTTAATATTTTGCGGGGTGGTAGGGTTTAATAGCCCGACTGGGTCGCAACCACCATGTACATGGCGAAAAAGCCCGTCATAGTCACTCGCTTTTGCGCGTCGCGTTTCGGGATCAGCCTGTGCATATCCAGTACCAGGTGACTTTCGTCATTATGGCCGGCATGATAGCGGCGACCGACGATGGATAATCTGTCTTTCGGTGGTCGCCACTGTTTTTGGATTGTACTATGCTTACCATCAGGTATAGTGCAGCCGCTTTGTCGTGCTTCAATAAAAAAAAAATTCTTCAAAATAGAACATATATTAAGTTTACTACTGATGTTAATAACATTTTGTACAGAGCAAATATGTAACACTTGAAAATTTATACCGTCCTAACTAATCCGGCCGGTTTGTTGTCGGTCAGTTATTGCATGTTGAATTAAAATTAGGATAAAGTATTTTATATATATGTGGTAGTGAATCTACCAAGAAAGTAGATAAGCATTTTGAGATAATCAGTTTGATGTAATTCGAATGAAACTCGATTCAAAATCTAAATCTCACTTTTAAAATTCTAAAATTAATGGTTGGGGTGTATAGTGGCATGAGTGCAAATAAGGTTTTGCTATGAACACCGAACCGCCCTAGCTGGCAATTACATGCCACCAGCGGGGAGTCCTCTACACGGTGCACAGGAATTTATGGGAGGCGCGTGTTCTACGCTCTCTTTATCAACATAGGCACTAAATTACTTTATTTCCGAACAGAATTCCGGCGTGGATGCCTATCGGGTAATATTAAATTGTTCTAAACTCAGTAAATAAAAACAATAGTATTCACTTTCATATTAAACTGCATACATGTAATAAAATGTTGGGGTGTAAGGGGTGTCAAGTAACATCTTAAGACTTGAGACACCCAAGCCAACCGCACCTGCACGTGGTGCACCCTGCTGAATAACAAACGAGGCAATGGCGATAGCGGGGTGGTAGGGTTTTACAGCCCGACTGGGTCGCAACCACCATGTAAATGGCGAAAAAGCCCGTCATAGTGACTCGCTTTTGCGCGTCGCGTTTCGGGACCAGCTTGTGCATATCCAGTACCGGGTGACTTTCGTCATTATGGCCGG
>JACEII010000018.1:1672704-1691813 GCA_014332785.1 Antheraea mylitta | reverse complement strand
TTGGTAACTAGCTCAAGGGTGCACGGCACACCTCGGCTTGGCTGTTGCCTGTTACATGTAATTCGCGACCTATCTTAGTTAACCTAGCTAACTAACTATCCATATATATGAGTTGTTGAAACATGTATGTGTACCAAGCATACATATCTCACATACATATATTTCTTGTCGGAAAATTTCGAAGGTTTTTTCAGTTGGAACATACAAAACAATGAGCACAAGATGTGTGCATTACTTTTGTTTGGATGTTTTATATTTTTTTAGATGCAAATTATAAGTATCATTATTAATGCATGTACCAGTGATCCAGACTTCTTAGTACGTTGATCAAATCGATTGATAAGAATTATTACTTTAATATTTTGCGGGGTGGTAGGGTTTAATAGCCCGACTGGGTCGCAACCACCATGTACATGGCGAAAAAGCCCGTCATAGTCACTCGCTTTTGCGCGTCGCGTTTCGGGATCAGCCTGTGCATATCCAGTACCAGGTGACTTTCGTCATTATGGCCGGCATGATAGCGGCGACCGACGATGGATAATCTGTCTTTCGGTGGTCGCCACTGTTTTTGGATTGTACTATGCTTACCATCAGGTATAGTGCAGCCGCTTTGTCGTGCTTCAATAAAAAAAAAAATTCTTCAAAATAGAACATATATTAAGTTTACTACTGATGTTAATAACATTTTGTACAGAGCAAATATGTAACACTTGAAAATTTATACCGTCCTAACTAATCCGGCCGGTTTGTTGTCGGTCAGTTATTGCATGTTGAATTAAAATTAGGATAAAGTATTTTATATATATGTGGTAGTGAATCTACCAAGAAAGTAGATAAACATTTTGAGATAATCACCGCAGTTTGATGTAATTCGAATGAAACTCGATTCAAAATCTAAATCTCACTTTTAAAATTCTTAAATTTATGGTTGGGGTGTATAGTGGCATGAGTGCAAATAAGGTTTTGCTATGAACACCGAACCGCCCTAGCTGGCAATTACATGCCACCAGCGGGGAGTCCTCTACACGGTGCATAGGAATTTATGGGAGGCGCGTGTTCTACGCTCTCTTTATCAACATAGGCACTAAATTACTTTATTTCCGAACAGAATTCCGGCGTGGATGCCTATCGGGTAATATTAAATTGTTCTAAACTCAGTAAATAAAAACAATAGTATTCACTTTCATATTAAACTGCATACATGTAATAAAATGTTGGGGTGTAAGGGGTGTCAAGTAACATCTTAAGACTTGAGACACCCAAGCCAACCGCACCTGCACGTGGTGCACCCTGCTGAATAACAAACGAGGCAATGGCGATAGCGGGGTGGTAGGGTTTTACAGCCCGACTGGGTCGCAACCACCATGTAAATGGCGAAAAAGCCCGTCATAGTGACTCGCTTTTGCGCGTCGCGTTTCGGGACCAGCTTGTGCATATCCAGTACCGGGTGACTTTCGTCATTATGGCCGGCATGACAGCGGCGACTGACGATGGATAATCTGTCTCTCGGTGGTCGCCACTGTTGTTGGATTGTACTATGCTTACCATCAGGCATAGTGCAGTCACTTTGTCGTGCTTCAATAAAATAAATAAATAAAAACAGTAAGTGCTCAGTGTGCATAGCAAATGAAGTGACAGTTCTTTTGCTTATATGTATATATTAGAATGCTCATAAAATACGTACTATAAGAAGCCCCGTAGTATAAATACTTACTTAACGTATACTGACTATATCTGTCGACGCATACAGAAGTGTTCTCTATAACTCTACATAGATTTAATTATAGCCATTGATAAAAAATTATACAGCAACAGTTTCATTCGCGAATAAATAAAATAAAAAATATCTTATTCAATTTAGGCCTTGCCAAGGCACTCATAAATGTTTAAACTACCACCGCTTCAGAAAACCACCCAGTCATCAAGAAGAACCGGCAAGAAACTCGATCTGGTTTATCTCTCCATATTATATATTTTACATACATAGATACTTCCCTCGGTAGGGAGCCCTTGAGTGCGTTGCTTGCGCGATACGGTGACACACAAATATACATCACTGCTACAGCACTACACGATCACCCCCACACACGTGCACACCTACACGCTTACTAATGAAAGTGGAAGGGTTTACTTTTTTCCCTTATCGAACTGAAAAACTCAATTTTCCGATAATAAATATATGGAGGAGTTGTTGAGGCGTGTATGCTTGGTACATATATACGTTTCAAAAAAAAAAAAAAACATACATAGATAGTTACGTTCGTTTTGAGTGGATGCACTGGGAGGGGCCTCATTTCCAGACGTCACCATGGTTCACATATTGATCCACCCTATATAGCCTGTAGACATTACAACCCGCTTGACATGGTTCTTAAACTCACTATCCGGCAAATCGATAACGTGTTTTGAACTTTATTATATAGCCTAACACTATTATTTAAAAAGAACTGTTTTCGACTAATGGAGCCTGACACACGGAATAACCAATTCGTCGCTGATTCTAATAATTAAATTATGAAGAATGTATTGGATGGGCACAGTTAAGATACCCAATTCCTGAAATTTAATCGTTAATGATTCGCGAGGCACCATATTATAAATTGTTACACCACAGTGTACACTGTAAAATGCTCCTAAGGACCAGAATACATATGCCTGTAAGTAACGTACCAGGGGTTACTAAGCCGGCATACCAGTTACTGGCATCCCATGAAGCTGTGACACACATGCCTTTGGTGGCATACCAGTTTCTAGAATTAAGCTTCTTCACAAGCACGGTCAGAATCACGATCCACAATATGTTGTTCTTACCAGTAAGTGCCATGCTTTGTGCGAGTAATAATTTGTAGTCTTGGCTTAAAACTGAGTTCATTTAGCAAATGCCTTAGTCAAACTTAGTTCTAGACGTGATATTTGCGAAAAATCACTGTCACCCAAAAACCACAAATCGGATTTTAGGGAAGCATTATATCAGGCTATAATTGATAAATCTACTGTATAAATTAGTCAAAACAAAATGAAAAGTGTTATATAAATTTAGAAAAATCCTGCCATCTGAGAACTACTTAGTCGTGTACACTACACTATAAGCCGTCGGAGCTTAAGAAGGTATCATGTATATTATTAATTGAATTAATAAATCTGTAGATCTGTCTGTACAGTTAGTTTTGTGATTGATAACATCATAATAATAATGATGATAAAAATTTTCTTTGCATTTCCAAAAAAAAAATACTGCATATTTATTATTTCCTAATTCCAACCCATCTTAATGAAGATTAGTATATTTCAAAATTGATAATAAAACAAATAGTTAAAATATACTAAATAAAAAATCGAAAACAATAAAATTTTAAAAAACATGTACCAAGACACGGTCAGTAGTAATACTATATTGTAAAAAACACAGATGTGAAGAAAAATCGATGGGATAAAAACAACTTCGATTTGATCAAACTTTACTTAGTCAATTAAGGAGAACAAATAAAGACGTTCAACGGAATGGAACCCGGATCCCCGTCTTCATCTTAATCCCCGCAAACCCTACTCTGTGTTTCGCCGCACGTACACAAACCTCATTCATGCTCAACTTAACATACCATACACATATACTTAAATGATATAATAATGTGTTTGATATTTTGTTGGCAGAAGACAAATTTATAATTTCGCATCATGACGTGCTAGTAAGCGTGACCGGACGTATTGCGCTTGAGCGGCTTGCGTCAAACTAGTGACGCGTAGTATGAGAGGCTGTGTAGATCCAATATTGATATTTTATATTAAGATTTTGCAGCCCATCGTACGTTTTATGAGTTAATAAACTGTATAAAAAGTATGTATCGGAGTGCCAATACATGTGAAAGAGGAGATATTAATGGTAATCTATTTATAAATCATGAAATTTAAATAAATCACACTAAAACTAATTTAAGAATTCAAGTGAGAAGACAGTTTGAATTCTATCGTATTGAGTTTTCACTTTTGTCGGCCGTCCTTATGAGCCAATCAAGGAGTTTTTTTAATATTCATTGATGGACGTGTAGTCCGATGAAACTGTTAAGACATTGCTAGGTCAATAGCGTAGTCAGTTCGAGAAAAAAAATCATTGATGAACGACGCAGCGCTACAAAAAAGGTTAACAGGAATTACTGTAGTATACGAGCAGTAAAGAAAAAAAAAATCTTGTTTTAATCCTTCAATATTTAGTACCTTTTCTTCTATTTGTCAATCGATTTTCTTTATTGTTATTTTCTGTTTAATACCTAATTATAGGCTAGTATGAAATAAGTCATTACACGGTAAACTAAGAACCCGACAAGAGTTTTGACGGGACATTAGTTTTTCATGAACTGATTATAATTTATTCATAATCTTGTGTTATTTGACTTTATATTTCGTAATATTTGTGTATTTTACGTATTATAGTTTGGTTATTGTGCATAAGTGAAGGCGATGAGAAATACCACAGAGCATGAATTCTGAGATGTTACAAACAGTCCCTAGAAAGTTCTAACAAGGGGGCCACCATCTTGTTAGAACATTGAAATTATCGCAACACACTTGTAATATCTATCTATCTAATACATTTAAACGAGCAATTCTTGTATATTTTTATATTTGTATATATTCAGCATCTCGGAAACGACGTCATCTATTTCTGTGAAACTTAGTATATAGGTAGTTTAGAAGACGATAAATCGGTCTAGCTAGATTTTATTCATATAAAACTTTTTTTACCTGAGATTTCAGGCAATAAACTATGAAGGTAAATTTCGCCGCCGCTGTCAATACAAAAATAGGTCAGATGGAAATTGGGTGCTTCGAAATTCCGTGTAACCCCAGTTCATATCCGAGTGTATATAATTTTTTTTAATGTGAAGAATTGCTAATTTTGTAAGGCAAACCTAACATTTTTTTTTTAATTTAAAAATGTTTTTTAAAGAACCGAGCTGGGCCCCGTCGCCCATATTTATTACTTATTCACGATAAATCTGGAAGATTGGTTACCACAAATTAAATGAAAAACTCAACAAAATTAACTAAACATATATTTAATTATTAAAAATGTGAAACATAACCATAAAATTTATTTCAGCTAAGAGTTGAAAATCTGTGTGAAAATGCCTATATGTTGTGTAAATAGTGAGCCCTATTCAAAACGTTCTGTTGGTAATAACAGCGAAAGTGAATTTCATCTGTATTCTATAACCTCGACGCGAATCCAGTCGTTAGAACGGGTACAATATGCTAATACAATGTTTACCAAATGTAGTGTGCGAATTCAAATCGGAGTGATCGAACACGCGCGCCTACTCGATCACGTATCGGATGTTTGTCTCCGCACTACATTCCGTTCCATACACTATTGTATCGCGCACTTTAATGTACTCACACTTAAAATATCCAATGTTTTATTTAACAAGTTTGGGTAAAAGACAAATTAAAAAACATTGTTTGAAATCTTTCATCTGTTATTACTTTTTATGAGTATATACTGCAAAAATTGTTTAAAAAAACTGTCCTGAATTAATTACATAATTAGTCCTTTCATAATGAAAAATAATATCAATCCTTTACGGCATTAAACTTGGTCACATTGGTTAATAAAGATTGTATAAAAAACCCTTGTAAAAATATTTCATACATATTTAATTTAATTGTAGTAACTTTATAAAAAATATCTCAAAAATTATTTTGAAATTGCAGCGAGAGAAGTCTAAAGCAAAGCCATTACTGTATTATAATAATACTAGCTTCTGCTCGCGACTTCGAAAAAAAAACCGAATTTGAAACATTGTTCATTAGTGCCCCGCTCCTATTGGTCTTAGCATGATGAAATAGCCTTTCTCGATAGATGAGCTATCTAACACTAAAAGAATTTTTGAAATCGGACCAGTAGTGCCTCAGATTAGCGCATTCAAGCAAACAAACTCTTCAGCTTTATAATATTAGCATAAATTTAAAAACTCTGAGGTCAATCACAGTCACTCATTAGCTTATAACGGGCACAACATAATCCAGAAACAACGATGAGGGGGGATTAGAAATAATTTGTCTGCGTTACCACAGACGGGCCGAGCAACAGAGGTCCAAACAAATGAGAATTTAGGTCGATAAATTTTAATCAGACCACGAACGGAGCTGCGGCAAATGAAGTTATGGACGCTTGTGTTTACATGCCAACCTTAATAAATAAATGATAGTGATGTACTGCTCGGCCGGCGGGTGTACAACCCATATACGAATTAATGGATCTAATGCTGAATATCCGATATACACATCCACCATCTGCTTTATATAATCTACTTCAAGGATTTTAAAATATGAATGTCAAAAAGTTTATTATAAACGGTCTATGTTGCTTGTTAAATTGGCAGAATGTTATTCATTATTGTATAATTCACACTCATAACCTTGAAAATAACTTTGTAACATTACTGGAATAAACCTATGACTTGATTGTAATGAAATTCAACATAGAGGTATAAACGTAGGACACATTTTATACTGAACTAGATATAGAATTTATAATTGTTAAAATGTAATTTTTAGAAGTGAAATCATGATTTTTTAACTACTACGTCCAAAGATATAAATGGAAATCTGCTACATTAAAAAAAAGTACCTGGAAGACCGAGCCTGACTCGGTTCTTTAACAAAACATTTTCAAATTATTATAAACCGTTACTCACAAAATTAGATTTATTGTCAAAAAAATATAGATATATATACTACCATTATATTCTAGCTATATTTTTTCATAGCCTGAAAACTCTGTTAAAAAAGTTTTCTATAAATAAAATCTAGTTAGATCGATTTATCGTACCCGAAACTACCTACATACTAAGTTTCACGGAAATAGATGACGCCGTTTCCGAGATCCTGAATATATAAAAATATACAAGAATTGCTCGTTTAAAGGTATAGATGTCACATCATGGTAACATTTCTTTTGGCTGTTATATTTAGAGGATATTTTGGTGGATGTCCTTTTTTGTTTTACGGCCCAATATGTAACGGGCATATGAATTTTATATAAGGAATTTTTCGGAATTCGCTTACATTTACTAATCCAAATTGGTAACAGTATCGGCTGACGGTGAAGGAGAACGTCGTGAGTAAACCTGAACCTGAGAAATGTTCTTGTAGTACTCCTGTGTTTGACAAAACATAGAACTCTATATTTCTCAGAGTTCAATTATTATTAACTATTTTTGGTTTAATGACGTTATTGTTTTTATAGCGCTTTCATTTCCATTCTTTATGGCCATTTTTAGGTTGTAATCCACAATATCCCGTGCCGGAGCGCCCACGGCCCGACGAATGAACCTACTTGGGTTGGCATGGTGATTATTCCCATACCTACAATGGGTCTCATATAGATTAATGATGATGATGAAACCCTTGCTCGTTGCAAAATAATATAAATGAAACAAAATCTCAAAGAAAGAATAAAACAAACAATTTCTATAGACGCCATTTTTGTTATAAATGCCTAATACATAAAGCATATACGTATTCATAAAAGCCTTATTCTATTATGGCTCCGCTGTATGCTCCCGTGCACAGCAAAGAGTTAAGGGTGAAAGTTAAATAAACTTCCCGTTGCTAAGTTAGTACACAACCCTTTTGAATGGTTCATGTTTACGCGGACTTCGAGTGTGAATTGTCAAAGAAAATTTGTCAGCGCGCGAAACACAAAGCTCAGCTCTGTGAGAAATACAAATATCAATAGCCCTTATGATTCAAAGATAAATATTATAATCTATATAATATAGGAATGTAAATTTAAGGTGTCTATACTCTTTCGACCTTTGTAAAAAAAGTATTAAAGTTTTCTTAGAATAAGTAATTAAATATACATCATCATTTTCAGATATGCTTGTCTGTCTGTCTCTTTGCTTAAGCACGCATCACTGCTAAACTTCTGCGTTCACGATAAAACCTCACCAAGAAAGTCATTAATCATATCCTCGAGTAACACTTTGTCTTTGTTTCCAATGATATTACAAATATATCATTGTTTGTTTCATTAAAATCGGTTCACTTAATCAAAAGTTATTGTAATGTTGATGACGACGCGACTTACCTAGTTAGAAAAGTAGATAATTAAATGAGCTTAATACATTCAAATGATTTTATTTATATACTATATTTTTACATTAAGTTCCAGGATGGATTCGTGGGCACAGCTAATATGGTATATAACTAAAAAGAGAACCTCTGAGGTTAAGGTTAATATATAATTTTCATTAGATTGTAATAACATCGATTTACGAAACTCAATGTTAAAAATTGAAAAAGTCTAATTCATATTAATAAATGAACCTCACGTCTGTATTAATATTTCATTAGACACTCAACATATTCTCTAGACTGTAAAATCCTTTTACGTGAGCCCAACGTCTCAACCTTTCAAGTTCATATCTCGATAACTTAAAAGCCACACTAAAATAATTTAATTAAGGTACTGTATCATAGAACGGACGAAAAAATAATTGGTTTGCGATAAGAGATCTTCGCGAATTATTGAAATGGAAGCTTCTTGAAGCGCGTTGAGCGTTAGCGTTATTTTTGGCAGAAAATAAATTATAATTTCGAATCATGATATGCTACGTAATCATGACCGGCCGTATTGTGCTAGCGCGACTTGCGTCACACTAACCACGTGTAGTAGTATAGCGGCCTACGTATATGTAATATTGATATTTTGCAGTTCATCATACGTTTTATCGATTAATAGACTTTATAAAAATAATGTTAGCAGGTGTATAACACATAGTCGATGCAGTCAGGATGCCAATAAATACCAAGTAGTTACATTCCCTCTTTAATCGGTATATATTTTAAGTAAGACAAAGATAATTAACGAATAAATTAATATTATTTACGCACATCAATTCTATATAAAATCATTATTTATGTATCTGAAATATGTTTAGACATACAATTATGTGTGTCGAGTAGCGACATCTAGCCCTTTATAGGTCAAACTATGGAAGTCAAAGCAATTACTATTATTATAATAAAACTAATGTTGTGCAAGTAATAAATAAATAATATCAATTCCTATTTATGTCTCATTGAAATCTATATAATTATAATATTTCTCATTTATGTATCTTTAATAAAATGGCGCTAAAGTTAATGTGTCTCTCTTATATGTTGGCGCTTGACGCTAGTATTAATGCGTATCTCTAATACGTGGCGCTAGTATCTCATGTCTTGAATATGACGAGCGGTACTGGAGGTGAGCAGCTAGCAATATATATAACGTTTGCTCCGAGTGCCAAGAGATGTGAAAACTACACTAATGTTAATAATTTGAATATACAAATTCTAAAATTTAAATATTGTTATTCACAGTATATTTAACATGAAATTTCAAAACAAAACAGTCCGTATGACAGCCTCGACTTTTTTATCCCTTGTTTTAAACTTTATAATTGCTTTCTTTCGTAAACACAGAACACAATTAAATCGAATGAACTGAAGCAAATAACATAAGGAACAAGTTAGAGTAACTCCCGAGCACACATCAGCCTGTACCTTTAATAACACATCACACTCCCGCCGTAAACACATTCAGCGAAGTTATCTGTAAGTTTGCTAAGAGTTCGCACTGAGTTAGTATTTAATTTAGCCGGTCCCTAGCGAGTGAAACTGTAAAGCTGTGTACATACAGACGTATTAAGCCCTGGTGAGTAAAACTCTGACAATATAAATTGATTTATCTTTTAAGTATTTTATATTATTATAATTACTATCGTGCCCGGCGAATGTCCCGCCGCGCCGTCCTGGATAATAAAAAAAATTGACGCACTCATAAGAACTACCGACAGTGGTAAAAACTCAAAACAATGTTATAACTGTGTTCTTTTTTAATTATTCAATTTATTATAGTGTCTATAACAATATTTCAATTTTAGAATTTGTTTATTGAAATTATTAACATAAGTGTGGTTTTCATATCCACCGACAATTGGGGCAATGATTATATTTATTTTTTTCTAATAACTACACTATGCGTGATGGTAAGCACAGTGCAATCCAAAAACAACGGCGGCTACCAAGGGATACGCTATTCTTCGTCGGTCATGTCGGTCTGCGTAAATGCCACTTCAAGTTACGCTTGAAGGACCCCATATTATAGGAAGAAGGGAACACACTAGCCGGGAGATTGTTCCACAGTTTCACGGTACGGCAAAGATAGGATGTTGCGAACTTTTTAGTTCGTGCCCAGATAGGGTTTACCGTAAAACTGTGGCTCCGAAAGCCAGCGCGCGTGGTTCGCTTGTGAAAAGGAGAGGAAGGGATTAAATTAAAAATACGTATTTATTAAGTCTATTAATCAATCAAACGTATAATGAGCTGTAATATTTCAATAATACACATAGGCCCTTATACTACGTCGCTAGTCTGACGCAAGCGCAATACGATCAGTCACGCTAACTAGCATGTTTTGACGCGATATTATAAATTTATCTTGTGCCAAAAATACCGCTCAACGCGCCTAAAGAAGTGGTCACTTCTAAAATCCTAGAATCATACCACAGCGCCACCTACCGTATCCAAGTCTGAATCTAAACCATTCTCGAATTCACTGGAACGAAAAAAAAAAATATATCCGTTCAACCTTTCAGGAGGAGCTCAGTGTGTATGTGACACGGATAAAAGAATTATATATATCAAAATTACAGCTATCAAATATTTGTGCTGCACAGTTGTGTTAAAATATTAGTCGTGATTGAATTTCAACATATATTATAAATGCGCGTATGAGTTTGTTTGTTTGTTACGTATTCACGACTTAAGTATACAAATAATCATAAAATTTGACATACATGTTCTCACAAAAAAAGGACATAGGTAATGTTCATCTAAGAAAAAAGTACTACCTCCGAGTGATACATCAAATATGTATTACCACGAGCGAAGCAGCGAATAAAAGCTAGTATGTCAATATAGAAGTCACGAAATAAATTCAAAACAGAAAACCGTAATTATAGCTGTGTTTGCGAGCGTAGTCTGCGACTTGTAATGGGTCTTTAATAATGTGTTTACAGCTTAAAATCACTGGTCTCAAAGGAGCGAGGCGAAGATATACTAGTTCACGCGATACATTTCGATTTCTGTACAACTTTACAAGTATAATTAATTACTGAACGTGTAGCACCTACATTACGAGTCTAGACTAAAAAAAACTTCTCCTAGACACTAACTGTTACCAGTGTTTTATTTGAAACCACTTGATTAACACACTCCGCGCCACATCTACCATCGGTGATACATATCAAACTTGATCTTTAGATCACGAGAAGCTCTGGTGGTACACGATTTGATTACTATCTATACTAATATATAAAGCTGAAGAGTTTGTTTCTTTGTATGGTTGAACGCGCTAATCTCAAGAATTACCGGTCCAATTTGAAAAATCGAAGCTCATTTATTAAGGAAGGCTTCAGGCTGCATATCATCACGTTAAAACCAGTAGGAGCGGAGCACCAATTAAGAATGTTTAAATATTGGGCTATTCTTTTCTTTTGAAAATTTCCGCTGCGTGTAAGCTTATACTAAGTCTAAAGTAACTATACCATGCGAAAGAAGTTGCGGGCAGAAGTTAGTTGAAAATAAAAGAATTACTTGTATGATAATACGTGACGTAATGGAGATGTGAACAGGCCAATAGTACAGACAGTTTTAAAAAAAGTATGATAATACATCCATTTTCATCAAAATATCAAATGGCTTGAAAGTCATGCCAGGCAAACATGGTTCGGCACGGAACGTCTTAACCGACAAGGAATTTCCTAATAAAGGAGCCTGAATAGTACCCTGAATAATCGTCTAATTACTTGAAATTTTTTTATCAAAATTGGTCCCACCGTTTCAAATATTAGCCTGTCAAAAATAGACACTTCAACAATATTAATTTTATAATAAGTGGGCCTAATAGACGTTCACGTTTCATCACGTGATATAGCGCTCAGATATGTCATCTCCATACATTTTTTTGTTTTCTATTTGCGTTAGTGATTGTCGATAAGCAACTTGGATAGGCCCCCAGGAAAACGTCTATTAGGTCCACTTCAGTATGTGAATATAATTTAGTTCGCTCCGTCACTTACTATTAGGCTAGTTTGCAGCCTAGTATAATCCACAATTAGACAAAAATTAGACTGGAAGTATAAATAGAAGTAGTTCGTTTTATAAGATACTAGTTAGTACCCGTGATTTCGTCTGCGCCGTTTATTATATCAATTTATTTGTTAATATCTCATTGGAATCAAACGAAGGCAGCATTTTCGATGAAAGGATCCTAAGCGACTTGACTTTTTTCGACATTTGTAACGATTATCGTTATATTTCAACCAACTTACAAAAATCTTGACAAATCATATATATATACCTAAACCTTCCTCGTGAATCACTTTATTTATTAATGAGAACCACATGAAAATTCGTTTAATAGCTTAGAGCTTATCGCGAACAGACAGACAGACGTGGCGGAGAATTTGCTTTATACTATGTAGTGATTAAACTTCACGATAGACAACTACAGAGTACACATATTTACTCACTTATGTAATAGCGAGATCACAACACACATCATAATAGTCGATTACTAGATAACTGAAATAAAACCTGATACATATGGCAACGCACGTTTCCAAATGTTTACGAACATACCTCCAGTTTAATACTATCGCAACACACGTACGCGGTCTATGAATTTCCTATTCTGTGTGTGTTTGTTTGAGCACAATTCCGAATTAGAATTATCCTAATCCATCGTGTTTTTATATTATTTGTAAAAAAACTCTTTGATACATGGACCACAGTTGATAATACACGAGAAAAGCTACTAGACAAATAAATATTTATATAAGTGGATTTAAGTAAAGTTAGTCTTTTGAAACAGTAAAGGCTTAGTTTACAGCGTGTTCGGACGCTATGATGATGGACGTAGATTCAAATCCTAGCAACTGAGTCAGAACTTTCGGTGAAGGAAAACATTATGATGAAACTATGGTAATAGAGTATTTCCCAAGCCCGATGGACGAGCTACTACCCTGGAATTAAAAAGCTGTCGCCAAGCACCCGTTGGTGTGTTGCAGAAGCTACACTTGAGAGCCAGACCACTCTAGGTTTAGTGTGTTTACCATCTCAGACCGCATCATTATTTAAGATAAAATGAGACTGTTGCCAAACGCTAAAGCCTATAAAAAAAGTTAAGAGACTCCAGAAAAAACACTAGAAGATAAGAAACAAGGTAGGTGCTCTTTGATATCATAGTATTAGTGAATAAAATAACCATAATAACGAATCAAATGACAACTTACTCATCAAAATCGGATGAATAATTTAGGCGCTACGGAGGAACATAAGCAACCACAAACATACCTAGACTGCTAAAAACATAACCTTCCCTTTTGGCTACGTCGTAGTCGGGTAAAAAAAAACATATTGAAAATATTGTTGAATTGAATTTAATATATGTACGGTGATATAACAATGGGTGTGCGCTGCCGTCTGTTTACAGCAGCTACCGCTATAGTAGCTCGTCACCGAGTCCGCTACCCGCAAACGCTATCTCCCCAACTTTTCTCGTTTAAACTTATTTCCTTTTATCTAGCTCGCCGCAAGGGGCCGCGCCGTACGGCCGCTCGTTCGACTTATCACAGGCTTTATTAAATTACTTGATAATTTCAATCCCTGACGTTTCGCATCTCGCGTGCCCTGTTTATTATTTTTCAAGTTTCTCAACGAAAAAGTTGTTTGGATTAAATTCCGGGGTATTTTTTTCTCACCGTCACCGACTAAATTATTCTTGAGTTTATGCAAAATTTCTTGTTCACGAAGTAAGTAAATGGGTAGGTTCTTTTTGTTAAATTTTTTTGTATTTTTTATTGTCAAAGGACAGCAAACTGGCAGACTGCCCATCTGATTTTCAATGGCTACCGTCGCCCATCGACAACTGCAATACCAAGGGCGTTACAATTGTATCGCCGACTTTAGAGAGCGTGTTTTAATCTCTTTTTGAAGAAACCCATGTCATAACCCTCTGCGAACAACTTACCAAGCAACCCAACCCACAGCGCTAACGTGCGCATAATGAAGCTTCTCGAAAACGTTACTGTAGTCACTATTCTGTTGGGCTTTACGGTATGTGGATTAGCAACCAGCCACCAGTTTCACCTAAATTTCGTTATTGGGGAAGGTATTTTTTATTCGTAAACAAAATTACCCAATTACTTAAAGAGACTATTGTTATGATCTACACAACATTGCAAAATTTACTGGAAAAAATCTACTGTAGTTTAAAATCCTCATCAAATTTATTTTTTTTTTCGCAATGATTACACTATTGACCCAGCAAGGTCTTAACAGCTTCACCGGACTACTAAGGCGAGCGCTTAAGGCACTCAGCCGATTTTATCTTGGCAACCATCTCAAGGGTGCACGGCACACCTCGGCTTGGCTGTTGCCTGTTGCATGCAAAATCGCGACTTATCTTAGCTAACCTAGCTAACTATTCATATATGTGTGAGTTGTTGAAACATATATGTGTACCAAGCATACACGCCTCAACAACTCCTCCATATATTTATTATCGGAAAATTGAGAGTTTTTCAGTTCGATAAGGGGAAAAAAGTAAACCCTTCCACTTTCATGTGTAAGCGTGCACGTGTGTGGGGGTGATCGTGTAGTGCTGTAGCAGTGATGTATATTTGTGTGTCACCGTATCGCGCAAGCAACGCACTCAAGGGCTCCCTACCGAGGGATCGAACCTAGGCTGGAGCCGTTGCCGTGGGAGGCCTAATCGAGTGTGCGGGAGCGAAATTAACCCCCAGACCACGGCAGCGTGATCTGTGGTTACGCAGGCGTGGGCGTGAACACGCTCTGTTTCGAGGGACAGACTGGTACTGATCGTTCGCTGACGTGATTGAATCAGGAGGGTCGGTAAAAATGTGTCGCGGATGTCTTTTATAACACGTAGCGTTAGGTACGGGTTCATAGTTTGCGGCGGATACCACTAACGGACTAGGAAAAAATCGTTTGGTTCCGAACCGTCACCCAGTCGATTGTTCGATTAGTATAAAGTCGAGCACATTAACAATAAGCTACGAACTTATTCATCCTTATTATCCTCATCAAACATCGCACATATACTCACAGTAACAAATAACGCAGCGCGTCTCATGTGTCTCATCGATTCCTGGAGAACTCATACTTTTAAATTTTATAGAACTACCAGTAAATAAAAATGAAATGGTTATCTTAACCACTTATGTTTTTTTCCAATTTCCTGTGTCTCGCCACGGGAACCAGATATATAGTAGCACACTATCACAGGTTAAAAAAATATCCCAGTCACCGAGAAGAAAGTCGACTTTATTTTTTTGTAAATATTGTGATTTGAAATTTGAAAATCATTTTTCACAGACATAACTATACACACAATAGATTTCCTATAACCTTTTGATTATGGAATGTAGAAGAAAAGACATCCATCTCTCTCCAACATTTTTCATTATTGTTTAATGATATACACCAAGTTTTATAAAAGTAAACACTCAAAATTCACTATACTTATTACTTAAAGTTCATAAAAATTCTATCACACTACCTCGTTTTCTTACAGCAGTTATTTCAGGTTGTATTTACAAGATTATTTCGGAATATCTATTTGTCCATGCTAGCACTATTTTGAAGTGTTTTGACACTATTATTTAGTGATCAGAGCTAGACACTTTTTCAACATGCCCTCCATCTGAGATAGTTCCCGTTACCTTAACTCTTGTTGCTTTTGGTATTACAACTTACTTTACATGATGTGTGAACTCACTGTCCGACAAACCGCTAATTCTTTAAAAGGTTATAGTAGAAACCTTACCTAGAATAATTTTACTGATCTGACAGAACCTAAAACATAGATAGAATAATCTAAAATCTGACTTATTTAAGTGTTTGGGGACATAAATTAAACTATCAATTACGTAAAGTAGTCTCACTACACCAGCACTATAGTAATCCGATACGTCCTATAACTCTGCCGAGTTATAACCCCAACACTCATGCTTCTCTCATTCCCCTCTACTTTCCTTCCACACACCGGTATCAGTATCAGGTTGCAACGACGGGCTGTCCGTATTGTAAATGATACAGACATCACTAACAACCTTGAATCGCTTCAGTTGCGAAGAGACATCACCTCACTGAGCGTGTTTTGTCGTCTGTATCATGGCGAGTGTTCTGAAGAGTTGTTCAATCTCATTCCATCTTCTCCTTTCCACTACAGAACTACGCGGGCGGGTACGCGCATCCACAGATTCACAGTGACCACCATTCCAGCTAGAAAAAGAAATTCGAAAGCCCTTTTCTTTGTCGTATAAAGATGTCGAATCGCCTCCCAGCCAGTGTGTTCCTTCCGCATATGATATGGGGTCCTTCAAGAGAGGCGTGAAGAGACATTTTTGTAGGTCGGCATGATAGCGACGACTGCCGTTACTTTTGAAGACCGACAGTCGCCGATATTTGTGGACTGTACTGTACTTTCCATCAGGTACGGTGCAGTCATTTTGTCGAACCAGTTTAAAAAAAAAAACACAAAAAATTCTATACAGTATTTCTATATAATCCAATAATCCGACACTCTCTGGTTTCCAAAGTGCCAGATTAGTAGTGTATTTGGAGGACATTGTTACAAAACTATATTCTAAACTTCCGTATTGTAAACTGCATCACTAATTTTCGGTATAGATATAATCGATTTGAACAGTGCTGCATTCCTTTAATCAATTGCACGAATAACTAATGACAGTGTAGACCGGTAGTTTCGCTTGCACGAACTATCGTTGTGCAATTAACAGATCGCAATTAAAGCCGATCTGTTGTGTTGCACCTTTTCATTAGATCCTTTACCCAGTCACCCGGGCCCAAACGATTAGTAATCGCTCAATTGGTATGACCAGAAATAAATGGATAAAAGAATATTCAGAAAATATTACTACTATTAGACTGGCAGGCAGTTTTAAGAATACAAGTGCTCGTCCAAAGTTTGAAATTTTTCATAAATCATTTTTTTGTTGAAGAAAAATCCAATCCTTTTTCATTTGTTTTATTGATCAATAGTTACTAAAGAAAAACGAAATGAGATATTTTCAACTGTTTTCTCACTAGCGATTTACATGTAGAAAATAAAACTAGCACAGCTGTCGGAATTTGCCTACAATTCATTAATTTTTAAATTTTAAATATATTTGAGATTATTTCCCGAAGTATTTAAAAATATTGTAGGCTAGCTCTTGTCCGTGTTCGCTTGCTTTAATGTGGATATAATATATCCCTCTGAAAAACTACGTTTTCTATATAACATTATACCTCATCTTCTTTCAATACCCTTACACGAACCCTGACCCCTGGTGTGGTTAAGAGTAATTAAGACATGAAAGCCTAATAGACAAATAAATAAGCTCACACTCCCATTGATAACAATACTTAGGTTTACTAGACGTTAGGGTCGCATAGCATGATGAACAGAGACTTACAAGAAGTATAGCTTCTTACGTCCGTACATAAGTCGACATATTGGTTTTTTTATTATAATTTGAATTTAAGCCTCATAAGAAGGGTTATCGATTTTTTTTTATCTCGAAGGAGGCAAACGAACTGGTAGGTCACGTTATGTTAAGTGATCAACACCGTCCATAGACACTGGCGACATCAGGAAAGTCGCATGTGCGTTGCCAGCCTGTATATGAGAGATGGGAAGGGGAAGCAAAAGGAAAGAAGGAAAGGGGAAAGGAGGTGGGCCTCCGGCGCTCTCACTGACCGAACGAAATAAAACAATGCAAGCACTGTTATTTCACGTCGGTTTTCTGTGAGAGGGGTGGTACTACCCCCGTCGAGCCGACCCTTTCATGCTGAAACCAGTAATAGCTTCAGCGTGGCTCTACCACCTACAAGCGTTTACTAAGTTTTCCTATAGAATTCTATCTTTACTGCTAAACGTGTATGAAAAATTTGTGACATATAACTGATATGACGCTCTGACAATAATATCCGGCAATAACATTTTTCTAGATTAGTTCGGACAAACAACGCATGCATCCATTTTATTTATATGTGTAGATTAAAAAAAAAACATGCATTAATTAGTTTTTTGTCAATTCAATAAGATCGCAATACAATTATCATATTGTCCCTATCTGAATTACAATATTACGTTGAATAGAAAATAATAAAGCATTTATGAACAAAACGTTATTAACATTCCTCCCAAACATTATTGATGGAGACAATTAATCCGTAATTTGCATTATTAATCTCCCAAACAGATTCCCGAAATCCCCCCAATGTCAGATAAGAGATATTGAAATTTAATTTTATCTTCGGCCCTCTTTTCTTAAAGACTTTATAATGGGCAGTCGTTGGAACTTTATCCGCAGAGGTATGGCTCCTATCGACTCCGGGGAAACTAATTGAACAACTGCCATTCCCACGGACAGGCACGGAGTTGGGTGATATTGGAAAGCACCTGGACATACACGTAACCTTTATTACGTAAGATATCGAAAAATGAATTACACACAGTAAATTGTTTTGTATGTATTATAATACAGTACCTGAGCGACCGAGCCTAGCTCGGTTCTTTAAAAACATTTTTAAATTAAAATAAACTGCTAGGTTTGCCTTACAAATTTAACATCTTTCTACAAAAAAAGTATCTCTTCTGCTGTCTAAAAACTACTAGATCGATTTATCATCCTCGAAACTACCTACATACTAAGTTTCTCGGAAATAGATGACGCCGTTTCCGAGATCCTAATTATATACAAATATAAATCTCCGGTACTATTGATCTGATTTGAAAATTATAGAAAGTGTTAGAAAGATATTGTTCTACCCCAAGCGCTATGGACTACATGTACTTGTGTAATTTGGTCCAACTTGAGATACATAGGGTAGTTATTTTTTACATCAATTGGACCCGATAGGTGGTGTTGCAATTGGGTTCAAGAATTTTTTACGATTCTTCACATTTGGAAATACAATTGATACTGACTTGGAATCGTTTCATATGGAAAAATATTTTATTTGTT
>JACEII010000018.1:1655927-1667704 GCA_014332785.1 Antheraea mylitta | reverse complement strand
GCCTCTTGTATTAAGCAAAAATCCTTCATGAATCATAGCAAAATCTTTCGCTTGGCCTTGGAGTACAGCATTGGTGCTTTAAGGTTTTCTGCCGTACCACACTCGAATGTAATGCATGCGTGCATTCTGCAATCAAGATTTTGTAAGCTCTAAGTATATAAGATATTTATTTTGTGTGGTGAGAGTTCATATGCTTTACGCCACCATATAGTACCAATAAAAAGAAGAGAAAAACGAATTGAGAGAACATTGTTCACTAATCCGCGTACCTATAATATCCATTTTGATATTGCTCAAATCCCTGACAATTACTAGTTTGCAAGACAATAAAAATGAAACTTAGGGTGGTTTTTACAACACAAGCTATATTAGCTACTAAGAAGAGAAATACCAACAATAAATTTTAAAGACACATCCATTTCGAGTTACCAGGAAGTATTAACAGTTATACATAAACTGCTCACCTAACTAAAGGTAATCCAGAAAGAGGTCATGTCTCCAGAATCGAATTACAGTTTCACCAAAGGCCATTTTTTTAGATTGAATCCGCCCGAGCGTCAGATAGTAAAATTAGGAGCGTGCCTCGTAATTGTTTGAAGCGAAACGCTAGCTTGTTACTGATCATAGTAGGTGTATCATTCTATCTAATTCAAGCTTTATGTACTCGGGATAAAGGTGAATTTAAAGGCACTGATACTTTGGTGGTATCGAGCTGAATTAGAACAAAGGGTTGTCACCGGGAGAACGTCGCTCAATAAACTTTAATCAGTACAGTCAGGCGACGTAACTCACTTTGTGTAATGCACATTATTTCCTATATATTACATCGTATGGAAATCCTACCAGTATTATGATGGGCCTTCTTATTACGTAAGACAAGAGAGATGGTAACTCTTTTAACTTTATGGTGTTACGTTTAAGATAGCAACCTCATCGCTTTGCTAATATGGTAACATTGTGCGATTGCCAAATTTTAAATTGATAAATCATTTATGCTATCGCTTTTTTATTGCAAAATACGTTATTAAGCGGATATGAGCCTAGCCTTATTAGATGTCCTAACGAAGTTTAATGAAAATCGACACAAAGCCAAATTATTTCGCTGAAAAAATATCCGATATATATCTACCTAGATTTAGCATTGAATAATGCGTTGAAAATGTAGTGTTTATTAAGCACACCCTGTAAACACCTTTGTCTTACACCTTTATAAGACTGACAAAGAATGCTTTCAGTTTCACTTTTTATTGAATAGTTAAGTAGTAAGTAATATATATATATTATTTCATTGATTAAAGCGTTACTTTTCGTATTCATTATAAATACTTGATTAAATGTCATCAGGCGGAAGAATAAAGTGACATCCAATCAAGTATTTATATTAGTCAATAAATTCTTGAAGTAATAAATCTGAGGTTATGTCTTAGATATTATTTATAAGAGCTAAGCAGAAATTATAAATAGGTTATTAATAAAAATTAAAACCAAGACAAAACACTTAACCGATATCCGAAATAATTGTTACTTCAGAACTTCGTCATATATAAAGTGATTTGTTTTTTTTTATATATATAGGAAAAGGGATATTTTCAACATGGTCCTTTTACTTTTGTTAGCATTGGACGACGGACGTCGAAAGCTAACCAAAAAATTCCCCAGAATGGCGTTCGGAATGTCTAGCGATTAATATAATTGGTAGGCTTATGACAACTTAAGATTAGGTAAGTACAAAAAATATAATCATAGATGTTCTGATGCATTTTTAGAGTAGTATTGTCAAAACCTGATTTATTTTTTATTAAAATATTCTTATTACAGATCCGGTCTGTACGAAAGTACAGTACTTTTTATTAATAAATAATTTAGACTTCCTTGAGCGTGTTGAGCGGTATTCTTGGCAGGAGATACGTTTGTAATTTCGCGTCATTTTATTAAGTGGTAACTAGTAGTGGTTTCAGCATGAATGTGTCGGCTCGTCCGAGGTAGTACCACCCTCTCACAAAAAACCGACGTGAAGTAACACTGCTTACATTGTTACGTTTCGTTCGGTCAGTGAGAGAGCCGGAGGCCCACCTCCCAAACTCTCTCCTCTCCTCTCCTCTCCTCTCCCCCTTCCCGCCTTTCCCCCCAAATACAGGTTGGCAACGCACTTGCAAGGCCGTGTCTATGGACGGTGGTGATCACTTAACATCAGGCGACCGATCGTATTAAACTTAAATATGAAATTCAATTAATTCACACTATATACAGCTTGGCTATTCCGTATGAATAATATATAAATGTTACCATCTTATTGTAAAGGACTATCCTTAGAAGAACTACGATAAATTGTCTCATCAAAGACGCTGATTGATTATTTCGTTGAACTTAAGTGCTGCTACCGGCGATCAAATATAGAAACCGATTGACAACAAACAGTGGGTTGTGAACGCAAACAACGAATCTAGTTGCATCAACTATGCACAAAGACAGCACTTACCGCCGTTCTATCTACACACGCTTCGCCTATGCTGAACCCACTCGTAACGTGCTGAAAGCAAATCATTTATTATATATATCCAATTCTATACGTAGTATATAAGTCATTTTTAAACAAAATTGTAAATTTTCGAAAATCTTGTATGTAATTTAAAGATGCAACAGAAAATAATTTATAAACATAACTGCCCTGACAAAAAATTAACCAAAATGTAAAGAGGTGCCGCCCGCTCGGCGATAATAATTTTATTTACCACTAGCCACTGCCCGCGACTTTGTTCGTATAGTTACTTTGGGCTAATTCTAACACGCAGCGAACGCTATAAAAACCCGATTTTTAAACATTTTTCAGTGGTGCTCTGCTCCTATTAGTCTTAGTGTGATGATATATAGCCTATAACCATCCTTGATAAATGAGCTATATAACATTGAAAGTCTTTTTCAAATCGGACCAGTAGTTCCTGAGATTACCCCCTACAACGTCACAAACTCACAAACTTTACCTCTTTATAATATTAAGTACAGAAGTACAGATTTACTTTGTTAAATACAGAGTACCTGGGCGACCGAGCCTAGCTCGGTTCTTTAAAAAACATTTTTAAATTAAAATAAACTGTTGTTAGGCTTGCCATTGAAAATTAACATTTTCTTACAAAAAAATATTAAAAAAATACATCTCTTCTGCTGTCACTCGGTTTCGAACTGGGGTACACGGATTTTGGAAGCAACCGATATCCATCTGAGCTATTTTTGTTTTGACAACGGCGGAGGCTTAATTTACCTTTATTTTAGCTATATTTTTCATTGCCTGAAAACTCCGTTAAAAAAGTTTTATATGAATAAAATCTAGCTATATCGATTTATCGTCCCCAAAACTACCTACATACTAAGTTTCACGGAAATAGATGACGCCGTTTCCGAAAATCTGAATATATACAAATATAAAAATATACAAGAATTGCTCGTTTAAAGGTATTAGGTTATACAATACGACTTGTTTTGCACTCTTCAGTTCGTTTTTTGTCAAGTGAACGTTTTTTAAATTATTTATGTATATATTTTAGTGACAACTTTTATTTTAAAAAATGTCGGGAATTGGTTGTTTCCATATATTTTGACATTGTAACAAATATCTAATACCGTGTGAAGCATTTATTGACGCTCTTTAGAAGTAAAATTGACCGTGTACACTGTGCCGTCATGGTAAACGACATGACGCTCTTTTATGGCGTCACGTCTCCTCTACATCACCGTTCTCGATTCCCTTGATTTGTCCGCGCGTACACTAAACACCTCGTTGCTTTTCTGTGTGTGCTGCTATCAGCAGAAATACGGAGCATTGTATGGGGGGAGTTCTCTGCAAGCCATCCCCCATCAAAAAGAGAGCACCGACTCCATGATAAGACTTCGTTAAAGGTTTGGTGTAGATGTGGGGTGGAAATGGGCAGGTAATTTATTTGCATTCTACGTTGGTCCTTGCCGAACAAGGGGTAGTTGGATAAAGGGGCTCGTCCTCTCCTTTGGACGGGTTTGGCAGTGTGGGAGACAGTTGGGGTATACCAAGCTCACTCTTTTTAGGGCTGGAGGTTCGGGATAACGCTGAAACGGCTGCGAAGGTAATATGACGATTGCAAACACCATCCCATGTCGTCCCGTTATAGCGCTAGAGGTTACACGGTGGGGTTTTTAGTAAGTACCAGTCTCACACTATCGTTTCTCTCCCCCGGGACGGTGCTATGTCCATGACGATTTATGCACATTAAAATAAGGGGTTTACGCGATGGGTAAAACAAGGGTTAAACCTAACTTTCTATATACATATAATAAGAATGTAAACTGAACATTTTGCTTCATATATTTTTGTAAAAAATGATTGTTGCAGTTGTCTAGGAATAAGTAATGAAATACATTTCAGTCATTTTTAGAAATGTCTGTCTGTTTGTATGAACACGTATAACTGCTAAAGTATTGCGTTTATAATAAAGCCAAGAAAATTATAAAGCATATCCTCGAGTAATATATAGTTTTTGTTTCATTATTTCATCATATTTTCACTGTTTCATCATTCTCTGTTTCATTTCACTCTATCAAAAGTTATTGTATTTTTAATGACGAAGCGACTTAACTACAAGAGAAAAATACATAGCAATGAAACATAATAATACATTGAAATAACTTTATTAGCAATTGTTTTGTACATCAGGTCCTACGCAGACGAAATCACGAGTAAAGCTAGTTATGAATAAATATAAAAATTCAGCTACACGTTTTACACGAACGCTTTCTAACGCTTACGAAAACTTCTCAGTACACCGGCAATCGCGATGGAAAAATCCCTCTCCATTCTGTTCTCGCAGCGCAGCCCCAAGACCGATTATCAAACGGTATATTTCCATCGAAATCTATCGTTCAAAACGGGCGACGCTTAACGCACGAATTCATTTCTAATTTTGCCCCGTCATTGTTTCATTTAAATTAGTATTTGATTGCATTTGTATTACGTTAAGGACTATCCATATCTACATCTAATTTAAATATTTTATTACTAACACGCACTGTTGCAGGAGGTATTCGAACTGCCAAAATCTCTGCGTCGCGTCGTGCGTTTGGCTTTACGCAGGCATTTTGAAATTAAATTTTTAATTTAATTCCAGTAATCTCCGGTAACGAAATAGTTATATACTAATATTATAAAGAGGTAAAGTTTGTGAGGTTGTAGAGGGTAGTCTCAGGAACTACTAAATCGATTTTGATAATTCTTTACCCAATAGAAAGCCATGTTATTTGTAAGTGTCATAGACTATATATTAAATCGAAAAATGAAACGACCATTTTGTGATAGTTGGATTTGCAAAGTAAGTCGGAGAAAAATAGTTAAACAAAAACGTTTCTTACAAACGCTGCCTTACGATGAGAGATATATGATGTACGAGTAGATCTAGTGAAAAGTTGTAGAGCTTCATAACGGCTACAATAAAACCAGTGACAGCATATGTCTAACTTTTATATTTAAATCACAAAAAGTAGTTTATATAAATGTTTACCGCCCAACGAAGAGAGCACGGATCGGCTAAATTATTAATAATAAAATCTTCATTGATTTTGATATTATTTATATGTCGATTCGGTAAGTGATGTTGTTGTCAAGATCTACACTTTTATTTCAATTATCCAACCATGGATTGGATAAAATTAATAAACAAAAGAAGAAATGTAAACTACAGCGAACAAAATAAATTGTGTAAGAATAACAAAAAAACGTATGTAGCTTGTCCCTAAACGCGATTTTAGACAATTATAAAACCAATGAACAAATGACAGCGATCCAATGAGTTCGTATTTAAATTTATTTGGAATGGCATCGTTGTCGGTGAGTTCATTAATATTACGAAAACCCTTTGTCTCAGAAGAGGCGGAATAATAGACTTCATTGTTAAACTACTATTAATTGACTGGATGAGGTGCTAGTTCACGGTATTCACGTTGTTTTACTTTCATCTGAACGTAATTTGTTAATTACACCTTTTTTACTTTATTTTTGGCAATTAATCTTTCCGATTATTACTGTCAGAGTCACGTAGTCAATAATATCACAAGCGTCGTGCTATCATTTGTTATCAGGTTGTATACGACATAGTCGATGCAGTCAGGATGCCAATAAATACTAAGTAATTACTTCCACTCTTTATTTGCCCAGAGTTACGGCTTACAGTACTTTTTACAATAGAATACGTAAATAACACCGACATCTTGCCTTTTATAGGCCGAACTATATAATTTATAAGACGAACTATATAACTCAAAGCAATTACCATTTACTTATAATTCTGCTATATGTTTTACGTAACACAAAGATAAATATGTTGGATGTTGGTGCTTGGCGCTAGTATCAATGCGTATCTCTAATATTTGGCGCTAGTATCTCGAGTCACGAGCGCTACCGGAGGTGGGCAGCTAACACATTTCAATATTAAGCATCGTGTGAATCTATATTCTAATAAGATGGTGGATCCCTTGCTAGAACCTTCCAGGGAGTTTTTGTGGCATCTCAGAATTTCATGCTCCGTGGTATTATTTTCTGTTCACTTCACTTATGCACAACAATCTAACTATATTACGTAGAACACTATACTAGGTAAGAAACCACCAAATTTACACAATATAGAGTCAAATAACACAAAATTATGTATAAAATATAAAATCCACTACATGGCTGACTAAAATCCCGTCAAAAACTCCTAATTACACCTTACAGACATAGTTGTGTTTTTTTTCTTTCTAAGGAAAATGCAAAGGTATCTAGACCATACAGCCAATCCAGACAACACCCACAGAGAATACTATACTCGAATACAATATTTTTCATTTCGACATTCCTTACAGTATTTTCTTTTTACCGTGGTTTTATTAACTCCCTTTCTTTAATGTCTGTTCGAGTGAGATTGTGTAACGAGTTTTTAACCAACTTCCTAACAAATTATAATAAACTGACAAAGTCGCTACTACCATTATATGATATGTCATAATGGTTTGAAAACAACACATGCAGCAGCATGTAGAGATCACGTAAAGTCACCTTATTTTAAAATGACTTGTTTTCCATAATATATGCTGTTGATTTAACGATATTGAAACACTTTTATGCGATTACTAAAACTTAGCACAAACCTACGCATTAAAATGTAATAATTGAGGTTATCACTACACTAAATACATTCTGTATTTAGAATATTCCTGTGCATTTTATATAAACTAAAAAAGAATATTTACTTTTCTTTTTATTAATCCAACCCGACCAATTTTAAGCAAGAAGGCCAATATGGTGCTACAAAAATATAACCCGTTTATCTAGTAACAATAATTTTACATAAATAAATTAATATAAGGCGATTAAACACGAGTGGTTGCACTTGTAAGCATTATTTTTAATCTAAATTCCTTTGGAAAAGCCCTTTGTCGAAATTGCCTGGGCCTGATCATATAGCCCGATACAAATTTTATTGGATTCGATGAATTATTCTGCTTCAATAATCAAGACTTTATACGCATCGAAATAAGCTCTCAAGCTATTTCTCTCGACATATTATAACGTTATATACTATATAAAAATATTATAATACTAGCTGTGCTCGCGACTCCGTCTATGTTGAACATAATGTAAAAAAACAGTAATTAATGCATTAGGTATATTCTACTTTTCTCCCGTACCTACTTCAATCACCTCGTCATTAAAATTACAATAACTTTTGATAGCGCGAACCGATTTTAATTAAACAAAAGACTGAACGCTACTCCCGGACATGCTTTGATTTTTTTTTCCATTCAAATAAACACACAGACAGACAACACTCCTAAAAATATTGATAAGTATGTTATTACTTATTTGAAGACACCTGCAACAATTTATATCACGAAAACAGAAAAAGTACAGACATGTTAGATTTACATTCTTACATCTTACTATATGTGTAGAATAGATTAAAATAAAAGAAAATATTCGAAGACATACCGCAATTTTTAGAACAAAACATTCTCATATAACCTGTGAATATGATTTAAATGTAACAACAAAGGATAACTTCAAATATTTTACACACATATATCCACAACTGCCGCATACACACGGTGGATATCCGCACATGTATCCGCTTCGGAATACTTCAGAGTCGATTCGCCAAAGTTGTTCGCTTCGTAGTTCGCGCCGCTCGAAGCTAGAATCCAGATGGAATTCATGGAAATCACATTCCTCTCTACTCGATCTCTTTTACGATACTTAACCTCTAAAATGTGAAACGGATGACGTTGAAAAGGAAAGTATAGATATGCACTAGAAGGAAAAGAAATACCTAAAGTACGTGTTTCAATAAATCAGTGTTTTTCAACCTTTTTCATGACACCCTTTAGTATGAAGAAATATTACGTGACCACCGCCCCCCGCCCTACACGTTGCTTTTTTTTCATGTATTTTATTTTGTGACAATATTTCAATCCGACATATTTATTCTTTTTCATAATCAGGGTTTGGATAAATACATACGAGTTCTCTTAAGTTTTTTGTTAATTTCATGTAAAATTTTTAAGATGGAAGAGTGTGATGTGAACGTGTAGTGATTAAAACTTTAATAATTCTGGATCAAATAAAGTAATCGTGATTATTTCATAAGAATCGAGTGTCTATGAAATCAAACAAAAAAAAAATTATCGTGATCTATCGAGTAGGTTTTACGTGATTTATATAAATAAGACCGTAGTGCCCGTTGGTTGTCTAGACTAATCCCTGAAACAGGTGAATCATTTTTGATAATACTTTTACTAATCCCTGAAACAGGTAAATTATTTTTGATAATACTTTTTCTGGCTGATACCTAACTGGCATTCTATACCAACTAAGAGTGAATTTTGAAGCGAGTCTATTTAATTTTTGCTTGTACGTAGACAAAATAATTTCTTTAATATAGACACAATAAAACTTAAAAAGTGAGTACATTAAATACATTAAAACTACTCCAACTATCCACATTGCAAACAGTATTAAAAACTATTATGGCGAAGGCTATAAATAAATGGTTGAAACAGAACTTATAATTAATTAACGCTGAGGACTCAACCGTCGAGATCTCTCGCAAACGAATTCTGATTTTAATCCTTTCGATGCATGTGAGCGCAGCGTTTCAAACGCCCAGTCGAGTGAACCCAGTCGACGCGCACATACGGACCAATAAACTGAATAATTAACTTATAAACTGGCACGTACTCTACATAACATATGGGGTGAAGGGCTCTCATTTAATTAAAAAAAAAACTTACAAATAATTATAAACGGAAAAGTTTATACAGACTGGTATATGGCAGAGGTGTGTAGTTCCGGATCGTAAAAGTTCCTGGAACTATGTTCACTATCGGAAAGACGTTGGTTCAATCCGAGGTATCAAATGAAATAGTTCTACACAGTTCCACATGTCCTGCCAACTAATGAACGAATTTCCGAACATAATTATTATTGTAATGTTGCAGCTTGTCCTATTGCCCTAGAAAATTAGATTTTAACTTTGGTCTCAACTGATAATTTTAGTTTTAACAATGTATAAATTGCCTTGGTAATGTATTTCTATTAAACCAAGAAACTGTAAGGACCTAATTGGACACTGATTGCAGGACATGAACCAAAATCATACATCTAAACTTGTGGAACGAAATAATTGCGAATTGATTCCCGGACATAGTTGCGATTGGTAAGTAAATCGTTCTATATTCAATCCGCTCCAGGACATGATTTTGCTCGTTTATATCTGTTTGGTTAGGTTAGGTTAAACTTACGAAAAAGAATAACATGAGCTTGCCACAGCTTTAATACGAAACCTTTTTAAAGCAAGTATTTAATACGTATTTAACTTTTTTGTAATAATACCGGTAAAGTTTGAAAAGCAAATTAATAAAAACATGTACCGACTTACCAAAATATATGAATGTAAAAATATATATTTGACTTTTGTTATATCAGGCAACAAAAACAATTCATTCCATGTAATCAACAGAAGCATTTAGAAAGTATTTGAAAATAAAGTTTTTTTTTTCGAAATGACTACGCTATTGACCCAGCAAGGTCTTAACAGTTTCACCGGACTACTAAGGCGAGCGCTTAAGGCACTCAGCCGATTTTATTTTGGCAACCAGCTCAAGGGTGCACGGCACACCTCGGCTTGGCTGTTGCCTGTTGCATGCAAAATCGCGACCTATCTTAGCTAACCTATCTAACTATTCATATATGTATGAGTTGTTGAAACGTATATGTGTACCAAGCATACACGCCTCAACAACTCTTCCATATATTTATTATCGGAAAATTGAAAGTTTTTCAGTTCGATAAGGGAAAAAAAAGTAAACCCTTCCACTTTCATGTGTAAGCGTGTAGGCGTGAACGTGTGTGGGGGTAATCGTGTAGTATTGTAGCAGTGATGTATATTTGCATGTCACCGTATCGCGCAAGCAACACACTCAAGGGTTCCCTACCGAGGGATCGAACCTAGGCTTGAGCCGCAGCCGTGGGAGGCCTAATCGGGTAAAGAATCAAAATGATGTATTATACCCCCCGGTTATTAAGTATCAATACGTGCCCGATAATAAAGCCCTCATAGAGGCGCAAAATAATTTTGCACCGCTTTTCGAAGTCGTGAACTGCATACAAACTATAAATATTTCGTGATAATATTCCTGAAATTGCACATCAGTGCACATGTTAAAAACCCTCCGCTAATGTTAAAGAATTAAGCATCAAAATAACATTCTCTTCTTACATATAAAGAATTCCACAATAACAATGTTCTGACAAATTAACATAATTAGTCACTGTTTATAAATACTTTAAGGTAACCAAGATTTTCCTATGCAGAAATTACAGTTTTATAGTCACTAATCTACGCTAGAAACCTCTACATTTTTTAATGTTGGATATAGTGTACTTTTTTTTTATTTATATGTCCAAATACAAAGACACAAATAGAAAATTCTCACTATAGCAAGTGTTCTCAGTAGGGATGGCGATTCTTCGCAAAGATCGATTCGAACGTGGTCTGTGAAATCGATTCATTAAAAAGTCGAGGTCTAATGGATCGATTATCCAAAAATTGATCTATTTATTTATTTTTTTTTTGTACAAAAAAAAATGTAATATTGGTGGTGTAATAATGGTGGCCGTCTTGTTAGAATTTTCCAGGGAGTTTTCGTGGCAAGTCAGAATCCGTGCTGTGTGGTATGATTTTCAATTTTAATTCAATCCAGTGTTATCTAATTTTAAATTTTTATAGGTAATTAATTTAATAGTAAAATAATTAATTAATTTCTAAATCGTTTTCGCAAGGAATTATTCCCAGAAGATCGACCGCACGATATTACACAGCCCTCCGGACAGACAGTCAAGATGCGACGTGTGTTGACAAGTCGACTAACAAATTTCCTAAAATGGCACTATAACTCCACGATACCGAATTCAAAACAATTAACATAAAACAAAGAAACTACAAATTCACACAGATGTAACCAATAACCAAGTTCACCCAGCTCTTCATTATTCAGATAATGAATTCTTAAAATTACACCAATAAAATCCGAAAAATCTCCGAACTTTACATTAGAATATTAATCGTTATATCTCTATCCTTCAGACGTTTCAATGTAAATTATCAAGATAAATATACTCTTGATAGAATTTATTCAAAAAACTTTGATTATCAATCACGTTAAGTAAACGAAAGTTTTTTAATTTAATTGAAACCAATTTCGCAGAGCTATGCTTGTTTGAA